>CM033737.1:40900207-41173238 GCA_019671005.1 Hibiscus mutabilis
GCTAAACAATTAGATGGTAATCAAAAGAGGGGAAAGCACAAGTAAAGATGCCACCTTCAATTCAGCAATCTCCTGCTCACGCTTTGCAAATGTTACAATAAATGCAGCTTCTTTTTTCTTGGCTTTTTCTAGCTGAAAAATAAGAAAACATGTATGAAAGTCAGCATGACAGACCAGAACAGTTAATGCAGAAAAATACAGTGAGAAAATAAGCAACATCAGATTCTTACTTGTTCTTTCAGTGTCTCCTCGGAGGATTTCAGAGTTTGAAGATAATTTATCACTAACTTAGGTTCTACAGAAATCAAACGAAAAATTGCCTCATCAGAAAACCAGTACACATAAAATGATCTATATTTAATAAAACTTTAAACGGGAAACACTGATACTGATCTTAATATGTAAAACATAAATATGGGGAAAACTACATGAAAAGACATACCAGGAGCTATTCCAGCTGGTATGAAGGGCTCATTCTGAAATGCAGAATGCCATTTCTGAATCTCAGATTTTGCAGCTTCAAGCTCCGACTAAAACAGCAAATATCATAAAAATTGAAATAAGAAGAGGTAAAGGAGAGAAAAAACTGGTCACAGTTTAAGATTAAATCTATGAAAGCTCAAGTAGTTAGTACTAAATTCTTCAACCATGATATAAATATCATTTCAAAGTTAAAGCAATAGAAAGAGCTAACAAGGACATTATAGCTACTATCCTAAAGACAACTTCCCCTTCTAAACCTATTAAAAAAGGAAAACCATAAAGTATCCACTGCAAAGTATCCAAAAACATCCCCAGTCAACAAGGAAGAATAACTTGTGCAGCCAAAAAGATAAATCCTTGAAAATCTATGTTGTAGACAATTTTTCCTATAAAACTTGTTATTTTGTGAAGCAAAATTTCCATGCTTAATGTCTTTACTGCCTAGATTAGTTCCAATAAACAATCGGATAATATCAAACAATAAATGAGTACATACCTGGCACGTTGCAAGGGTATCTTTACAGTTCTTAAGACTGCAAAAGGAGGACAAAAAAATCACCAGAAAAAAGTGAAGATAAGTCTTGTAGAAAATTGCATGCAAAAAAGAAAAAGTAGATGTAGATGATAATAATCTGATAGGTATACGCCATTCTATGCTTTATACTTTTCACGAAGTGACAAAATCATCCCCGTTGCTACACCAGGAGCAGTTTCTTCTACTTTAGAATTTCCCTACGATAAAAACAGACAAATTCCTCAGGTAAGAAAAGACTAATATATTTTGTCTCTCCACCAAAGGCTTATCAAACTAAAGTGGATATCCCCTTAGAGCACTAGGGTTCCATGTTCAAAATTTCCTTCAAATCCATTTGGTTTAAGAAGAAGGAACCTTAAAAACTATTGCTACCTTTTTTGATCCAAATATGTCATCCTCGTCGTCCTCAAGATCACCAAAACTTCTCTTATTACCTGAATATGCATTTCAAAGAAAAAAGCTATTTAATTGTTCATTCAAACAAATAATTAAACAAATTATTTAAGAAAAAGAAAGAATCAAATAAAATTTACCTGAATGCCTGGTACTATGACTGCCGGGAAAGTCACCGCCAAAATCGTCATCCTATTCTCCAAAACACAACCATTTATCATTGAAAAACGCAAAGCAAACTGGAAACCCTAAAATGGAATGCATTAGCGCCATACAGTGATGAGAATTAAGCAACTTACATCATCGAGATGCGCATGAGAAGCCATAGAAAGCAAGGATTTCTGCGGACAAAACCCTAAAACTTTGATTTTGAGTGAGAAGGGTGGAGGGAGAAGCTCAGATCCGCTGTGAGCGGTAACACGATTCTGTTCGAGGAAATCAATCCAAAATGGCTGTTTAAAACGGGAAATTTTAACAAAAATTTTATTATTTAATTTTATTATTATTTTAAATTTAATCAAAATTTATTATTTAATTTAATCAAAATGTCACAAATTTTTAATTTAATCAAATTTTATTATTTAATTTTTATTATTATTTTAAATTATTTATACTAACATCTTTAAATAATTTTAACAAAAAAATAAAATTGACACTTTATTTAAAATATTTTCACAATAATCAAATAATATTCAATTGATAATTTTAATATATTTTTTATATAAATTATTTGAAATATTTCATTTCAATAAATTCAAAGGGTTTATAATTAAATTTCTTATAAATCATAACAAAAACATTTATATTATTAATTAAGCATTATTTATTAATTATATATGAAAATGGGTTAAATAAATGTGTTAACTTCAATTTTTAATATAATTATTTAATGGTCTCAATATAAGTGATTTAGGTTATTAATACTATTAAATGATGTAATTTGATTAAATTAAAAGTTTGAGATGCAAACGAAAGTGAATATTAAATTTAGTAATTAAAATATAAATTACTCGTTTAAAACCTTCCGAGATGATCTTTGGCTTAATAACTAATTTTACCCAGGACTTTAGCTTAATTTTCAACACTTTTAATTTTATTTCTTTTATTATACTAGATTTAACACCCTGAATTTTCAATCAAATACCAAATTGTAAAGTTTACAAAAATCATTGGGTTCAAAACATGAATATGAAAAGTTTTGTACCAAAAGTATAAACTTTTAAAAATTAAGAATTTAGTGCCCAATTATCCTAGAAAATTTTGTGAAGGGATTAATATGAAAAAATTATTATATGCATCCCGGCTCACTACGTCATCCATGGTCCCGTCTACTAAAAGATAAACAATTAATTTCTTTTTTTCTATGTCATCTTTTTCAAAGATAAACATTTTTATGCCATGTAAATAAGCAGTGAGTATTACATAAGAATTGATTATAAATAAATTAATGACATGAAAAAAAAATTAATTAACTAATTTTTAATGGATAATCACTATAAATAACATAATGAGCCGGGTCCATAAAATAATTTCTCATTAATATGAGCCATTGAATTTAGGTTATTCTCAAGAGCAAATATGGAACATTCGATTAAAGCTTAGTTGTATTATATATAGAAAGGGTAAACTACCTCCAAGGTCATTAGACTATTGGTTTGATTTTATCAACCAATGAACTATGGAACTTTGTTAATTAGACCACTAATTTTCTAAAATAGTTTCATTTAAACCATTCGTTAACTTTTGAGAAAAATAAAATAAAAAGTGTTAAGATATTATCTATTAAATTATATATAGGTCCTTATATACTTAATATTTTTCAATTTTTTCTTTGAAAAATTTTAAATGATATTTTAATTTCAGATGATCAAATATGCTTCTCACTGATATTTATTAATGGTTGATGAATTATATTTTAGGGTAAACTACATGAATAACCACTTAACTACTAGGTGGATTATATTTTAACCATTGTTCTGTTAATTTTGTCAATCAAGTCTTAACTTTTAAATTATATCAATTAGGCCACATGTCGTTAACAGGAGAAGCTGACGCTACAGTTAAAAATTGGCATATTACGTATTTGGTTCTAAATACTTACACATTATATCTATTTGGTCTTAATTTCAAATTAATTCAATAAATTTAATCGTCCAATCAGATGGTGACACGCGTCGTCATCCGACTGAAGGAATTTTATTTTAATTTAATAAAATTTTCCTCCAAATAATTACTAAGTACTTATTAAAAATTATTAAAATAAATAAAAAAAAAATTTCCAATTAGATGATGACAATTGTCATTATCTGAATAATTAAATTTATTAAATTAATCTAAATTAAGATCAAGTTCATAGAATATATAAGTAATGATGACTAAATACGTAATCATACCGAATTTTAACTACCACACATTTTCTCCGTTAGCTTAATTGAGATCGTTCAAATAGTAAAGTGACTTTGATTGAAAAAAAAATAGATCAGTGGTAAAAATAGAACTCACCCTATAGTTAAGTGACTAGTTATGTAGTTTATCCTTTTTTTAATAGGTTATCAGCAGGATTTTTCTTTCTTCTTTTACGCTGTTCGATTTCATCGGTCCTCCTCAGCTGTCTGCAACTGAGATTAGCGAAACTCCATTGGTAAGTTATCTTATCTCCTCGAACGATCAAAACTCAACATTTCATTTCATCTCCTTTACTGTAATTGATTTACCGTTGTGTGTACTGAGAACAGTCCAAAATTTTGTGCTTGTTTATCATTTTCGTTTTAGTGTTGTTATCATTGGGAATTAGGGAATAATTTGTAAGTTAGAGCATTGATTTAAATTGCGGTTGCGACCGCGTTTTCGTTCGTTTTGCAATCATCGCGGTTGCGGAGTATCACCTTCGTGAATTTTTTAAAGAACAGATGTTATTGCGAACATAACGGTTGTCTGTATCTCTGTTTTGGACAGCGTCAAAATTGCTATATAATGGCCGTTATAGCAGTAGCGGACCGTATTTAAATCCCTGAGTTAGAGTACTGTCTATTGATTCAGCTATATAAAATGCTTAAGAAACGCATTTTGTTCATTTTTTCTTCTTGAAAGTCTTTGCTATTAATGAGCTATCATCTAGCCTACACAAGCTAGAGTTCTTAGATCACCTATCTCAAGGTATCATTAAGCTTACGACAAGTCTCACATGTTTCTACAAAGCTTTGCCATACTCGAGGTCACATAGCCTATCGAGTTACTCGAGCTCACACAACCCATTGAGTTAATACATACCGTACCATGATCACTCAGCCATCGGGTACATAAGCTGTCGTCTATAGCATCCATACAACATACATAAATACATTATCTATATAATGGCCAACGAAGCCCTATTTTACCCGTGCTCACACAGTCGTCGGGTTACCCGTGTTCATATATACGTCCTAGATATACTTGGATCACATTAGCCAAAAGTATTTTTTACCCGAGGTCACTCAGCCTATCAGGTTACTCGAGCTAACTTAGCCTATCGAGTTTATTACCTTATCTGGATCACATAGCCACGGATAGGTTTCTAGCCGCACCAGATCGCTCAACCCGTAGGTACGTCGGATGTACTTGATCACTCAGCCAGAAGTACCATCCCCTTATATAAGTATCGTAGTATTAACTCTAGGACATCTAGATTCTTTTACCACAACACAAGATAACACGTGCTCCCCGAGCATTCTTACACCTCACCACGTGGTAAGTGGTACCAAGCCAAGTCATTACAAATGCCTCAAGGCATAACACTAACCATCATAGTTTATTTCTCGATTCGTGACTTACTAAGCTATTACACGTTATTCTCATCCATGAGGGTTAAACCTCAATTTCTCAGTTTTACAATTCATTTTATCACCTTAGAAGCCCATTAGGCCATAGTCCTCGAATTATAAGCCCCTTAAACGCAAAACGTATTTTTCGGGTAAATTTCTCAGTGGGTATCGATACAAGCGTACCAATACGCCTATGTGGGTATCGATACCCACCTCATGCATATCGATACACAATTTCACACGTGAAGAGATTCAACCAATAAACTGTACCAGTATACGGTCTTCATATACCAATACCTTATCGGTATCGATACACCCCTAAGTATACCGATACACCTTTTAGCTACTAGAATTCTAGTAGAACAAGGGGTATCGATACCCTTATTAGGCGTACCGATATGCCCTTCATGAGATGCTTGCGTTCACTAAATATAACACAAGATATCAGTATAGGCTCCCCGTGTACTAATATCGAAGCCAGAAATGGCTTCCAAGGCTTGGGAAATCACTTTTCAAGCCTCCAAAACGTAACCTTTAACCCTTTAAC
This sequence comes from Hibiscus mutabilis, assembly GCA_019671005.1. Taxonomy (NCBI): domain Eukaryota; kingdom Viridiplantae; phylum Streptophyta; class Magnoliopsida; order Malvales; family Malvaceae; genus Hibiscus; species Hibiscus mutabilis. Next base: position 40,905,966 of record CM033737.1, read on the forward strand.
CCAATCCTACATCTTATGAGAGTTAATTAGAATGATTTGCTACACTTTTTACACCTTATTAACATTTAATCCGGATTTTACCATTAACAAAGCTCTAAGCTACCAAACACCAAACTAGCAATCATAAACCACAACATCAAGCAAGGCAATCACTTTATGATCCTCAAAAGAGTAGGAGTCATAGATGTATTGACCTTAAGCAACAAATCTCGGATTTGAGCTTCCATACAAGGTTCCTTTAACTTACTATTTTCCTCAAGCTTGAAAAGTCTTCAACCCACTTCCCATAACCACAAATCATGGAAAAAATGAATCAAAGCTTGAATACCAAAATATGGAGAGAAAACCGCAATGAAATTCTAACTAAAAAATCAAAAGAAGAACCCTTAAAGCTTTGAGCTTCCAAAAACACATAAAGGAAAGCTTACCTCTTGTCCCCTAGGATTATGCTTTTCATGAAGCTTAAAAAATGGTGATCAACAAACTTGAATCTTAAATCCCAGAATGAAGAAATGATGCAAACTCAAACTAGCCATGGTTTCTTGAGGAGAAAAGATGAAGGGAGATGGGGAAGAAAAAAGGGTAGGAATGGATAATATCACTTTGTATCCCTTTCCCCCCACATGAAGACAACAACAATTAAAGAGAGATTAACCCTTTTGTTTTTAAAGGGTATATTTACCACATAAACGCTTCAAGCTTTATCCTTTTTACAAAATGGTCACTTGCCAAGCACAAACAACTCAAAACCCATCCAAAAAGTCCCAAACTCAACCCAATGAGTCCAACAATCCAATCTAACACGTAGGTCCACAACCCAGGTTAACACCAAACCATTGACTCAGAAATTTGGATCGCTACAATCTTATTAGTCAAAATAATTTTCTTTTGACTTGAATAATAATCGAGCTTAAAGTGACCAGAAATGATAGTTTATGAGCTTATTTTGACCAAAGAATAGTTTAAGAGCTAAAAACAAACAAAGGTATATTTTAGAGGCTGATTTTTCATTTAAGTCTTTTTTATTTTATTGTTGTGGGACTAATTTTATCAAGGTGCTAGAGTCGATGTTTTAATAATTGAAATTCCGATTGAGTCTCGATAATCCTAAATAAATATAAAAGACTTATTTAAAAAATCTATCAGATTATTTAAAATTTTATTTCGTAACAATTTTAAGGTTTCGCGATTACATTCGTTAAAAACATGTTGTCCAAGGAATACATAACATATAACATGGTTTTAATTTCTTTTCAAAATACAGATAAAAAATTAAAATTAAAATTAAAAAAATATATGAATTACCCAAATTTGAGATTCTCAAAATGTAAATGTCTATTCCTATTGTGCTCGATTTCCTTCAACCATTTGTGTTGCCAAGTGGTGGAGAATATGATTTTTGGGTGTTGGTGGTGGAAGCAAAAATATAAAAATTAACACAAGGATTTAGAGTGGTTCGGTTTTCTAACCAAAGCCTACATCCACTACCTTAGCTTCCCCACTAAGGATTTCAACCAATTCACTAAGAATCCTTCCCTTTTTTCTAGGCTTAGGAGGCAACCGTTTACAACCTAGACTCACTCACCAAGTCTAGCATCCAAAGTGATAAGTGTTCAAAAGTACTATTTTTATTACCCTTTTTACTCATATTATTGTTAGACTTAAGCTCATATTAGTTGCATAATTAGTTATTCATGCATTAATTCATGTTTCTTTCCACTGTTGAGCTTGATTACATAACTTGGTGATTTTTGTGGAAAAAGATGCTGCTTTGGTGTGTTTTTGTGTGTGTATGTGCATGATCACTTGCCAAAGCAATGCCGAGCTAGTTGCCAGGGCAATGCATGAAGGATATGCCGAGCTAGTTGCCATGGCAATTTTCGACAAAGAGAAAATGCAATAGGGATGTCGAAATTAATGACTATACAAGCCCAAGATGACATGGAGCAAGGCCCAAGCCCAAAGGAATTTGATTGCCATGCAGAGATTAAAGAAGAATTAAATTCCAAGAAGATAGGAGAAGTTCTAATAGGAATATAATTATAATAAAGAATTATATTCTTTAAAGATAATTTAATTCCAACTCAAACTCCTCCTCAAAGAAGGACTTTGGCCTAGCCCTATAAATAGCAAGGAGATTTCGACAAGACCAAGAGGAGAAGGCTAGGGGAATTTCGACAACTCCATAGAGAGCATTAGGGGAAATTTCGACTTCTTCTTCTTCTTTGCTTCCATTAGATTCATGGTTTGGGGATTATTCTTTGTATATCTTTTGAACCCAACCATGAACTAACTTGATTGGTTGGGGTTATTGTGTTTTGTTGTTGTGAGAAACAATTGGATTTTGTTTAGGTAATAAGAGTTTGCACTTTTCTATTCAAGGTTTACTCATTCTTGGCTTTTATTCTTGTTTGCGAGTGAATTGGGAGAAGATCTCGTAACTTCATCTATTTATCTAATATCGGGAGAGTTAGATTCAAGAAACGAATGAGTATGGTCTTTATTCAATCTATTGATGGTGAAGATTAATCCGGCAGGAATAAGTTAAGGATTTCAACGGCTAAGAGGAGCGCAAGATTGGTTGTTGTTCACCCTTGATTCGCGCAGGATGTATTATCAAGGCATGCACAAGTAGCTAGAGTTTCGACTTAGGGATAAGAAGAAACCATTGAAGAACGCTCTGCCGAACCTTGAAGTTGCTGCCCGACGCCCCCAGTAGTTGCCCGACAACCATCGATTAGTTGCCAAGGCAACCCGTTGTACAAGTTGCCACGGCAAACCGAGTTGCCCGTGCACTCTTTTACCAAAACGATCCAATCGGCTATCACACCTCAACTCACGATAACCTGGCCTATCTCTCTCTTTTTCTCTCATATTTTCTTTTACTTTATTGCTTTCTAGTTTAGTTATTAGTTAAACTCCCATAATCCTTTAATTGTGTTTTTACTTTTCACGGTCACGAAGAACTTAAGCAAAGTGGCCCAAACCAATCCTGTGGAGACGATACTCGATACTCATATCACTTTATTACTTGCGACGTGTATACTTGCACATTTGCGTAGCACTTATTACACCCAACAAGTTTTTTGGCGCCATTGCGGGGATTGGCAATTGGTGTTAGTTGTTTTTGTTATTGCATTTTTTTCTTAGTTTTACTAACTTTTCTTTTTTTGTTTGTTTTATCAAAAAAAATTTAGGTGCGCTACAAATTAAGGAACATCAACATGTCGGGAAATAAAAGCCAATCTATTCGAGAGATGATGTTGGAAGATATGAATCAATCCAATCAAGAGTTCCTTGCACCCTTTGATGATTACCTATACCAACCGAGAAAAGCCCAAAGAACTTATACCGTGGAAAAATCTTGTGCTATGTGTGGAGAACATCATGTGTTTGAAAATTGCCCTCACATTTTTGGTGCATATAACTACATGGAGGACCATAGAGGGAACCAAAGAGCAAAATTCTTCATGGTATGGTCAAAAAGCTCAAATTTTTTTTTACCATAACAATTTTGCCACGACAACAGATATGCCATGGCAATGTAGTCCTTTTCAAGAGCATTCCAATTCCTTGGAGGAAACGTTACTAGCTTCCTTGGCTAGACTTGACGGATCAATTGAAGAGATTCGAGAATTATCAAAATCTATGGATACGAGGATAGCTCAGTGGGATGCAACCTTAGGGGATTCAGAAGATCAATTGGGGAGATCCACATATGTCATGGATAACATGCACCAACAATTCATTCCTAGGGATACTGATGTCCCAAGGCAAGAAATCTCTCCGATATGTGGGAAACAACTAGAACCTCAAAGTCAAGAGGATGCCAATGAGAGAGACTGCCCAACACATGATGAGCTTGAACAACAAATTGCCTCGGCAATGATTGAGGAGCCTGAACAGAGCAATGCCGCGACAACACTCGGTGAAGCTGAGAACAACAATACTACAGCAAATTCTGAGGAACCTGATGCCCAGAAGGTTACAACGTTGATGTTGAAGCAAGAATCTGTAGATTACTCTCATCTACAATTGCCACGGAAATTACATGACCACATGCAAGATCAACGAGATGATAATACTTTGTCAATGGAATATGAGCAGGTAATAGTTGAACCTTTTGAATTCTTTAAAAACTCACCTCGTCCATTGCAGGTATGTCTTGAGGAACTGAGGTTGGTAGATTTGAAGCCATCGAAATCTCTACTGATGGAGATGTTTGAGAGGCCAAAAGAAAAAAGTGTTTGGATTCATAAAGCTCTTCAGAAAATTGATTCTTCCCTTGACTTAAAGCAAAATTTGACAACGGATTGCCACGGCAATTGGCTTGAGCAACAATTGCCCGACAATAAAGGCTACATCCAACCATGATAGAAGTTAAACAAGAATGAGGTAATTGAATGGTTGAGAATGGATATAATTTTTTCTATTAATATATTTGTGCCTTCGGGAATAGTAGCAAGGTGGAGAGTATACATGGACTACAAGCGAACAAAGAAGAAAGACACCTCCACCATGGTAACGCAAAGGGTAGTGGCAAGCACATTGGCCAAACTCTTTTTGGGCAATATTATCACCCGATGGAGGTGCGGATAGACTATAAGAAGTATCAAAAACGGCAACCTTCAACACCGTAGCAACTCCCGATCACGCACGCCTCGGCAACCATGGACGCCGCGCCGCCTCGGCAACCACGGACGCCTCGGCAACCATGGATGTGCATGCCTCGGCAACCCTCGACGCCACGGCAACTACTGATATATTTATTTTTATTTTTTTGAACTATTTTGTTCTATTATTTTTTGTTATTTTTTCTCTTTATTTTTTAGGATATATTTTATTTTTCTTCATTATCTTTAGTTTCCAGGTTTTTTTTTCCACAACAAGACTCACAAACACCATGCTAAGGAAATTCACTACCCGACTACTTGCCACAAAGAACCCACAATAGAAATCAAGCGATGCCCGGTGCAACAACTATGGCTTCGGGAACTACTGATGCCCATGCAAGTGAACCTGCATCGGTAAACATGGATCAAATCAAAGCAATGCTATTCACGCGGCACCAGCATTCAACCACCGACTGAAAAATGAATCAAGCAAACGACACGAAAGAAACTTATCACTCGAGGTGAGGACCTCTTCGACTAACTCATTTCATTTAGTTTCTTTTAAATTTTTGTTTCACTTTTACGTGCATTGAGGACAATGCTTCTCTCGAGTTTGGGGGGGGTGTTGGTTTCTAGTTAGCTTCATGTTTAGTTGCATTCATTTTTAGCAACCACATATAGGTTGCATATATTACTTGCCATTCCTTTAATTGGATTTAATTGCTTAAGACTTGTTGAATACCCAATGATGAATTTTCGCCACTGCACTTAATTGAAAAAACCTTTAATTTTAGGATTGCATGAAAAGAACTTAGAATTTTACTATGATGCTGATTTTTTTACACGGTTGTGGGTTGTTGATTGAAAGAAACTTAGTGAACTTAGGTTGCTTAAAATTTGGGTAAATTTAAAATTAAAAATTAAAAGTTAATTTCTTGCTAGAGGTGCCCAAAACTGGCTCTAGTAGTAATTGCTCTTTCTTGCTAGAGGTGCCCGAAACTGGCTCTAGTAGTTAATGCACATTAAAGAATCGCTAGAGGTGCCCGAAATTGGCTCTAGTCAACTAAAATAAAATGAGAAATAGCTTACTTTGCTAGAGGTGCCCGAAATTGGCTCTAGTGAAAATAAAAATAAATGTCCCGATAATTAAATTGATAAAAGCCTATTGTTCACATAGAATCTTGAAAATCAACTTGTACACAACTACGCACACACATTGTCACGAGCATTATAGTTTGGTTCTGGGTAATTTTTTGTGCTATCCGAAAAATTAAAAGGTGATCATACTTTGTGCCACGGTTCCGAGGTTTGAATTCAAGTTTGAAGCATGTCTTTGATGATTAAAGTCTTGGCAGGTAATTATGAGTTTGCATTGCTTGAGAACAAGCAATAGTTCGAGTTTGGGGGCGTGATAAGTGTTCAAAAGTACTATTTTTATTACCCTTTTTACTCATATTATTGTTAGACTTAAGCTCATATTAGTTGCATAATTAGTTATTCATGCATTAATTCATGTTTCTTTCCACTGTTGAGCTTGATTACATAACTTGGTGATTTTTGTGGAAAGAGATGCTGCTTTGGTGTGTTTTTGTGTGTGTATGTGCAGGATCACTTGCCAATGCAATGCCGAGCTAGTTGCCAGGGCAATGCATGAAGGATATGCCGAGCTAGTTGCCAGGGCAATGCATGAAGGAGACGCCGAGCCAGTTGCCATGGCAATTGTCGACAAAGAGAAAATGCAATAGGGATGTCGAAATTAATGACTATACAAGCCCAAGATGACATGGAGCAAGGCCCAAGCCCAAAGGAATTTGATTGCCATGCAGAGATTAAAGAAGAATTAAATTCCAAGAAGATAGGAGAAGTTCTAATAGGAATATAATTATAATAAAGAATTATATTCTTTAAAGATAATTTAATTCCAACTCAAACTCCTCCTCAAAGAAGGACTTTGTCCTAGCCCTATAAATAGCAAGGAGATTTCGACAAGACCAAGAGGAGAAGGCTAGGGGAATTTCGACAACTCTATAGAGAGCATTAGGGGAAATTTCGACTTCTTCTTCTTCTTTGCTTCCATTAGATTCATGGTTTGGGGATTATTCTTTGTATATCTTTTGAACCCAACCATGAACTAACTTGATTGGTTGGGGTTATTGTGTTTTGTTGTTGTGAGAAACAATTGGATTTTGTTTAGGTAATAAGAGTTTGCACTTTTCTATTCAAGGTTTACTTATTCTTGGCTTTTATTCTTGTTTGCGAGTGAATTGGGAGAAGATCTCGTAACTTCATCTATTTATCTAATATCGGGAGAGTTAGATTCAAGAAATGAATGAGTATGGTCTTTATTCAATCTATTGGTGGTGAAGATTAATCCGGCTTAGGAATAAGTTAAGGATTTCAACGGCTAAGAGGAGCGCAAGATTTGTTGTTGTTCACCCTTGATTCACGTAGGGATGTATTATCAAGGCATGCACAAGTAGCTAGAGTTTCGACTTAGGGATAAGAAGAAACCATTGAAGAACGCTCTGCCGAACCTTGAAGTTGCTGCCCAGACGCCCAAGTAGTTGCCCAGGCAACCATCGATTAGTTGCCAAGGCAACCCCGTTGTGCAAGTTGCCACGGCAACTGAGTTGCCCGTGCACTCTTTTACCAAAACGATCCAATCGGCTATCACACGTCAACTCACGATAACCTGGACTATCTCTCTCTTTTTCTCACATATTTTCTTTTACTTTATTGCTTTCTAGTTTAGTTATTAGTTAAACTCCCATAATCCTTTAATTGTGTTTTTACTTTTCACAGTGCAGTAACTTAAGCAAAGTGGCCCAAACCAATCCCTGTGGAGACGATACTCGATACTCATATCACTTTATTACTTGCGACGTGTATACTTGCACATTTGCGTAGCACTTATTACACCCAACACAAAGCTGACAAACCGAGCTTTAGGAACACTCTTAAACAAGAGAATTGATAGCAAACTGAAATCCCTCTACAAGGTTGATGTTTGTACTCTAAAGCTCTTACCCAAAACCTAAAACACTTAAGCATACATTGACAATTTAAGCTCACAAGTGTTGTCTATACAAGAATGGGAAATTTAAAGCCCTAAGATAATTTTTGCATCATATTGTTGTTGACTTGAAGAACATTAGCTGTTACTGAAGCTTGAAGGTCCCTTTTATACTCCCAAATGAGTTCCTAGCCGTTGGAGACCGTTGGGATTGAATTTGAGCCGTTGGAGACTTTATTTCCAGCAATAAATACAGTTTTGCAGCCTTCTGTATCGGTACACTTGTACCCGTATCGGTACAAGTACTAGCCGTTATGCCCATTCTGGCTGTACGTATTGGAACACCTTGGACCGTATCGGTACGACATATCGGTATGTCTTAGTTCATTTCGATACGACCTACAATTTAAAAGATCATTGGGAAATAGTCGTTGAGGGTAGTTGAAACCAGGATCATTACGTGTTAGGATGATCAATCAATGTAAATGGTGGCCAAGAGGGGGTGAATTGGCAATTTTAAACTTTTGGAAGCAAATTGAAAGAGATAGACAAAGGGACACAACGATTTATAGTGGTTCAAGCTTCTAAAAAGCTCTACGTCCACTGCCTTAGCTTCCTACTAAGGATTTTCAACAATTTCACTATGAAATTATTCTCCTTTTCTAGACTAAGGAGGCAACCGTTACAGCCGATCAAAACTTTCTACCTAAAGCTTGATCAAGAATCGCTCTTTTATAAGAAAAAAGTTTGGCAAATAAAATATCCTCACAAGATACAAATTTTGCCCAATTAAGATTTCTCATAACCCCAAACTTGAAACAAAGATGTACAAAGGAATTACACAAGTTGGGTGTACAAGGGTTTGATAATAAAAGCTCAAAGGGTTGGATTTTGCTTGATTGCTTGAGTGTTGATCAAAGTAGGTTCATTAGTTGTTGCAGCACCTGTGGAGTCTTGTATTTATACCCTCTCATTGATTTCTAGCCGTTTGGGTGGTTGGAGTGTTGAATATAGCCGTTGAAGGGCTTTTTTCCCGCAATAAATGCTGTCTGCCAACCAACCGTATCGGTATACGAAGGCCCGTATCAATACCCCCTTCATTTTTGTCAATCTTTGTGGAAGAACTCATTGGAGTGGCTTGAGGTTTCACATTCTCCAAGTCAAACTTCTTGAGCATTTCCTTGATGTACTTAGCTTGATTGATGAAAATGTTGTTATTCCTTTGCTTAATTTTGAGCCCCAAGAAGAATGAAAGCTCCCTCATCATCCTCATCTCAAACTCAGTTTGCATCAACTTAGCAAAATCTTGACAAAACAATTCATTAGTAGAACCAAAGATTATATCATCAACGTATATTTGAACTACTAAAATGTCATTGCCGATTCTTTTAATAAAGAGTGTAGTGTATACCTTTCCTTTTTCAAAGCCTTTTTCAATTAAAAAAACTTGATAATCTTTCATACTAAGCTCTAGGAGCTTGGTTCAAACCATATAAAGCTTTTGAAAGTTTAAAAACATGGTTTGGGTAATTTGGATCTTCAAAATCGGGTGTTTGTTCTACATACACTTCTTCATTAATAAAACCATTTAAAAAAGCACTTTTTACATCCATTTGAAAAAGCTTAAATTCGTGATAACAAGCAATTGCTAAAAGCATCCCAATGGCTTTCATTCTAGCTACGGGTGCATAGGTTTCATCAAAATTGATTCCCTCTTCTTGAGTGTAACCTTGAGCAACAAGTCTAGCCTTGTTCCTCACTATGTTACCACTCTCATCTAGTTTGTTTCTAAAGACCCGTTTAGTTCCTATAGTAGATTTATTACTAGGCCTATCAACTAACGTCCAAACTTGAACTTCTCTCAAATTGGTTTAATTCCTCTTGCATGGCCATTATCCAATAATCCTCATTTAATGCTTCTTTAACATTCTTAGACTCTATGCATGAGATAAATGCTACATTACATGCATTTTTAAGAGAAAGTCTAGTGGTTACCCCTTTGGATGGATCACACAAAATCTCACCACGTTTGACATAGTTGCACTCTCTTGGGTAGCTCACTTCCTTTTCCTCAAGGCTCATGTCCTTCAAGGTTTCTAAGGTGGATCTTGTGCATCTTCTTCTTTGATTGGAACTTTATTCACCTTTGATGATTGTCCACCATTATTGGTGTTAAGTGTGTAAAAGTACTATATTTTTACCCTATTTACTCTTAATTATTGCTAGACTTAGGCTCATTTTAGTTGCATATTTAGTTATTCATGCATAATTTCATTGTTTCCTTCATCGCCATGCTTGATTACATAAATTGGTTAATTTTCATAGAAAAAAGTGTTGCTAGGGTGTATGCAGGATCAAATTGCCCAAGAGAGTAGGAAATTGCCGAAGCAATTGCCGCGACAATTAAGGATAAGAAGATGTGGCTGCCGATTTTATGGGAATAAATCCTAGAAGAGTTGAAGTTTCAAGAAGAGATTAAAAGAGATTAAATTCCAAGAGTTTTATGAGGTGTTTGAGGATAAAGATAAGAGAGATTAATTATCTTTTTTATCCAATTCAATTCCAACTTAAACTCATCCTTATCAACAACATAATCTGCAGAATTAAAGAGTTTAAATTGGATTAGGATCTTATCTCCATAGAATTCCAACGCAACCCAACCTCTCCTATCAACAAACAAACCGATCAGATTATCTCCTATAAATGGAGAGGTTAACGTAACTTGGAGGGAGGGGAATCGGAGTTCGAGAGAGATAGAGCAGCACGCACCTTCATCTTCTTTATTTTAGTTTATGCGATTCATGTTTGGGGATTATTCTTTGTATATCTTTTGAACCCAACCATGAATTGATGTAAATTGGCTTGGGTTATTTAGGGTTTTTGGTTTTGATACACGATTAGATTTGTTTAGGTATTTGAGTTTGCAATTTTAATTCAAACTTTGTTCATTCTTGGTTCTTAAATTTTACGAGTGAATTGGGAGAGGATCTCGTGAATTCATCCATTTATCTAATATCAGGAGAGTTAGATTCAAGAAACGAATGAGCATGGTCTTTATTCAATCGATCGATGGTGAAGACTAATTCAACTTAGGGATAAGTTGCGAATTTCAACGGCTAAAAGGAACGCAAGATAGGTTGGTGTCCACCCTTGGTTCACGCAGGGATGTATTATTAAGGCATGCACAATTGATCGTGTTTCGAGTTAGGGATAATGAGAAACTATTGAAAAACGTTTTGCCAAACTTTGAAGGTTGATGCCCAATTATCCAGGCAATCGCTCCATTCCCAATTGCCCAGGCAATCGCAGAATTGCCCAAGCAATCTGACTGGATCCAATTGAGGGAACAATTGAGCTACTCTAGCACTCAATTACCACGACAGTCCATTCAACTATCACTCCTCGACTCACGATAACCTGGCCTACTCTCTTATTTGATTACTCTATCATTTATTTCTATTTACTTAGTTTATTTTACTTATTATTCATCTCTATCAATCTATTTCTTTTTCAACGCAGTAACTTAAGCAAAGTGGCCCAAACCAATCCCTATGGAGACGATATCTAATCTATACTATTACTTGCGACGTGTACACTTGCACCGTTTGCGTTGCATTCAAATCACGCAACAAGTTTTTGGCGCCGTTGTCGGAGATTGGCAATTGGTGTTAGTTGTTTTTGTTATTGCATTTTTTTATTATTTTTACTAACTTTTCTTTTTTGTTTGATTTATCAAAAAAATTTAGGCACGCTATAAAGTTAAAGGACATCAACATGTGGGGAAATAAAAGTCGATCTATTAGAGAGTTGATGTGGGAACATAGGAATCAATCCAATCAAGAATTTGTTACACTCACCGATGATTACCTATACCAACCGAGAATATCCCAAAGAGCCTATACCGTGGAAAACTTTTGCGCTTGTTGTGGAGAGCATCATGTGTTTGAAAATTGCCCTCAAAATCTTGGTGCATATGGCTACATAGAGGACCATAGTTGGAACCATCGGCAAAATCCTTCATGGTATGATTAAAATGCTCAATTTTTTTTACCATAACAGTTTTGCTGCTGCAACAGATATGTCAAGGCGGTATAGTCCTTTTCAAGAGCATTCCAATTCCTTGGAGGAAACGTTGCTAGCTTCTTTGGCTAGACTTGACATATCAATTGAAGATATTCGAGAGCTATCAAAGTCCATGGATGCGAGGAAAGTTAAGTTGGATGCACCTTTGAGGGATTCAGAAGATCAATTGAGGAGATCCACATATGCCATGTATAACATGCCCCAACAATCAATTCCTAGGGATACTGAAATCCTAAGGCAAGATGGGAAGGAGCAATACAAAGAGAGATCCCCAATGTATGGGGAACAACTCAAACCTCCAAGTTGAGAACATGTTGATGAGAAATATTGCCCAACACTTGATGAGCCTAACCAACCAATTGCCACGACAAAGGTTGAGAAACCTGAACAGAGCGATGCCACGAAAATATTCAGTAAGACTGAGAAGAGTAATACCACAGCAAATTCTGAGGAGTCTGATTCCCAGAATATTACAACAACGCTGATGCTGAAGCAGTAATCTGTGAATTGCTCTTCCCCACAGTTGCCACGGCAATTGCATGACTACATGTTCGGTCAACAAGATGGTGATACTTCGTTAATGGAATATGAGAAGGTAATGATTGAACCTTTTAAATTCTTTAAAATATCACCTCCTCCATTACATGTATCTCTTGAGGAACCAACGCTGACAGGTTTGAAGCCATCAAAAGAAGGGTATGATTGTTTAGAAGATGGCATTCTATCTATGGTGATTCCATCTGATATTAGTGCCCCACCAAAATCTCTACTGGTGGAGATGTTTGAGAAGCCTAAAGAAAACGGTGGGTGGATGCTTGAAGACTTCAAGAAAGATGGAACTTCACTTGACTTACACAGAATTTTGGCAGAAGATTTCCACGACAATTGGCTGGAGCAGCAATTGCCACGACAACGAAGGCTACATCCAACCATGATAGAATTCGACAAGAATGAGGTAATTAAATGGTTGGATGTAGATATAATTTTTTCTAATAATATGTTCATGCCTTCAGGAATAATAGCAAGGTGGAGGATATACATGGACTACAAGGGAACACGAAAGAAAGACACCTCCACTATGGTAACGAAAAAGGGAGTAGCTGTGAGCACATTGGCCCAACTCTTTTTGGGTAATATTGTCACCCGATGAAGGGTGCGGATAGACTATAAGAAATATCGAAAACGACCTCCTCAAGCTTATTTTATATTTTTATTTAATATCATTATTTTTTTCTTTTATTTTATTTTGATATTTATCCTTTTGTCTTTATTTTTTAGGATAAGAGTTTCAAGGGAAAAAGAGTTGAGCTTAAGCTGATTTCTTACCCATATATTTCGTCTTTATTTACTTCCTTCCCCACTTGAACTCTTAAGTTTTTCCTTTCTTGTTTACTTAGTTTTTCCAATCAAGAACCTCAAAACCATGCCCGAAGTAAGTTCATCCCAAGCACTCAAGTCTTCTTGCCAACGATTTGTGTCTCCACTCATTGAGAGGCGATTTCTAACCGGGAGACATCTCATGGGTAAGAGAATTTTATTCTCATCCGGATAACCCTTGTGTTTATGTGCGATGTGGAGCAATTCTTGTTGATGTCGCTGCCATTAACACATACTTTACAAATCATGGGCGAGGAACCGAAGAGAGAACCAACGCTACCAAATAAATCTCATGCTCTGACAATTGCCCAGGCAACCAAAAATGCCTCGGCAAGTCTTGATGCCTCGACAAGTCCTGATGCCCAGACAAGCGAACCTACCTCGGTGAATGTTGCGTGTAATAAGTGCTACGCAATTGTGCAAGTATACACGTCGCAAGTAATAAAGTGATATGAGTATCGAGTATCGTCTCCACAGGGATTGGTTTGAGCCATTTTGCTTAAGTTACTGCACTGTGAAAATAAAAAAACAATTGATAATAGAGGTTTTAATTAACGAGAAAAGTAAAAGCAATAAACTAAAAGAATAGATGAAAGAAAAAGAGAGAATAGGCCAGGTTATCGTGAGTTGAGGTGTGATAGCCGATTGGATCGTCTTGGTAAAAGAGTGCAAGGGCAACTCAGTTGCCGTGGCAACTTGCACAGCGGGGTTGCCTTGGCAACTAATCGATGGTTGCCTGGGCAACTAGCTGGGAAACTACTTGGGCGTCTGGGCAGCAACTTCAAGGTTCGGCGGAGCGTTCTTCAATGGTTTCTTCTTATCCCTAAGTCGAAACTCTAGCTACTTGTGCATGCCTTGATAATACATCCCTGCGTGAATCAAGGGTGAACAACAACCGATCTTGTGCTCCTCTTAGCCGTTGAAATCCTTAACTTATTCCTAAGCCGGATTAATCTCCACCATCAATAGATTGAATAAAGACCATAATCATTCGTTTCTTGAATCTAACTCTCCCGATATTAGATAAATAGATGAAGTTACGAGATCCTCTCCCAATTCACTCGCAAATAAGAATAAAAGCCAAGAATGAGTAAACCTTGAATAGAAAAGTGCAAACTCTTATTACCTAAACAAAATCCAATTGTTTCTCACAACAACAAAACACAATAACCCCAACCAGTCAAGTTAGTTCATGGTTGGGTTCAAAAGATATACAAAGAATAATCCCCAAACCATGAATCTAATGGAAGCAAAGAAGAAAAAGAAATCGAACTCTCTCCCTCCTTGCTATCTTGTCGAAATCTCTTCCTTCTTGCCCTTTGGAGTTGTCGAAAATCCTCTCCTCTTGCTCTCTATCCAAGTTGACGATATGGTGATCTATTTATAGGGCTAGGTCAAAGTCCTTCTTTGAGGAGGAAGTTAAGTTGGAATTAAATTATCTTTAAAGAATATAATTCTTTATTATAATTATATTCCTACTAGAACTTCTCCTATCTTCTTGTAATTTAATTCTTCTTTAATCTCTTCATGGAAATCAAATTCCTTTGGGATTTAGCTTTGCTCCACGTCATCTTGGGCTTGTCTAGTCATCAATTTCGACTACCATATCACCTTATTCTTTGTCGACAATTACCTTGGCAACTGGCTCGGCGTCTCCTTCATGCATTGCCCTGGCAACTAGCTCAGCATCTCCTTCATGCACTGCCCTGGCAACTAGCTCTAGTCTTGCTTTGGCAAGTGATCCTGTACATACACACAAAACACACCAAAGCAGCATCTTTTCCCACAAAAACTACCAAGTTATGTAATCAAGCTCAACGATGGAAAGAAACATGAATTAATGCATGAATGACTAATTATGCAACTAATATGAGCTTAAGTCTAACAATAATATGAGTAAAAAGGGTAATAAAAATAGTACTTTTGAACACTTATCACACCCCCAAACTCGAACTATTGCTTGTCCTCAAGCAATGCAAACTAACAATTACCTGCCAAGACTTTAATCATCAAAGACATGCTTCAAACTTGAATTCAAACCTCGGAACCGTGGCACAATGTATGATCACCTTTTAATTTTTTGGATAGCACAAAAATTACCCTGAACAAAACTATAATGCTCGTGACAATGTGTGTGCGTAGTTGTGTACAAGTTGATTTTCAAGATTCTATGTGAACAATAGGCTTTTATCAATTTAATTATCGGGGCATTTATTTTTATTTTCACTAGAGCCAATTTCGGGCACCTCTAGCAAAGTAAGCTATTTCTCATTTTATTTTAGTCGACTAGAGCCAATTTCGGGCACCTCTAGCGATTCTTTAATGTGCATTAACTACTAGAGCCAGTTTCGGGCACCTCTAGCAAGAAAGAGCAATAACTAGAGCCAGTTTTGGGCACCTCTAGCAAGAAACTAACTTTTAATTTTCAATTTTAAATTTACCCTAATTTTAAGCAACCTAAGTTCACTAAGTTTCTTTCAATCAACAAGCCACAACCGTGTAAAAAAAATTCAGCATCATAGTAAAATTCTAAGTTCTTTTCATGTAATCCTAAAATTAAAGGTTCTTTCAATTAAGTGCAGTGGCAAAAATTCATCATTGGATATTCAAAAAGTCTTAAGCAATTAAATCAAATTAAAGGCATGGCAAGTAACATATGCAACCTATATGTGATTGCTAAAGATGAATGCAACTAAACATGAAACTAACTAGAAACCAACACCCCCAAACTCGAGAGAAGCATTGTCCTCAATGCACGTAAAAAGTGAAACAAAATTTAAAAGAAACTAAATGAAATGAGTTAGTCGGAGAGGTCGTCACCTCGGTGATAAGTTTCCTTCGTGCCGTTTGCTTGATTCAATTTACGGTCGGTGGTTGAATGCTTGTGGCTGGTACCGCGTGAATAGCATTGCCTTGATTTGATCCATGTTTGCGATCCAGTTCACTTGCATGTGCATCGATAGTTGCCGGCCATTGTTGTTGCACGGGCATCGCCAATTTACATTGTGGTTCTTTGTGGCAAGTAGTCGGCAGTGAATTTCCTTAGCATGGTGGTTGTGAGTCTTGTTGTGGAAAAGAAAACCTGAAAACTAAAGATAATGAAGAAAAATAAAATCTCTCCTAAAAATTCCAAAAATAAATAAAGAGAAAAAAAATAACCAAAAAAATAGAAAAAAAATAGTTCAAAAAAAAGAAAAAGAAAATATCGAAAGGAGAACATGCTCATGCATCTCCTAAGGTGTCAACTTCTTTGTTTCGTTCTACATGGGCGCCGTTGTAGTGCTTCAATCTCTGTCCGTTAACTTTGAATTCATGTTTGTCGGTAATGGACTTGATTATCACGGCACCATGGGAGAATGGTTTGAAAACTTTGAATGGTCCCGACCATCTTGATTTCAGCTTTCCCGGGAAAAGTATTAGCCGAGAATTGAATAAGAGAACTAGTTGCCCTGGCATGAATTGTCGCGGCAATAGTTTCTTGTCCTGCCATTGCTTTGTTTTCTCCTTGTAGATTCGTGCATTGTTATAGGCGAGTGCACAAAATTCTTCTATCTCGTTGAGGTCCAACAAACGCTTTTGTCCGGCACTTTCCTAATCTATATTCATGGTCTTGATTGCCCATTGGTTTGTAGGTGATATTGCCCGTCCTCTGGCAACGATCAAATTTCTTGTAAAACTCTTGGGCATCTTTGTACAGTGTTGGCCAATACAAACCGGATTGCAAAACTTTGGCCGTCGTACGAGTTCCTCCAAAATATCCTCCATAGGGTGAAGAATGGCATTGTCAGAGTACATTCTGTTACTCATCTTCAGGGACACAACGGCGTATAACCTGATCTGCACATTGTTTAAACAAAAGAGGCTCGTCCCAAAAGTAATGCTTAGCATCATGGCGGAACCGCTTCTTCCCTTGGTGAGTAAGGCCATAAGGTAAAATACCACAAACAAGGAAATTAACTAAATCCGCGTACCAGGGTATTGCCGAGGCATGTGCTGCCGTGGCGACTACTCCCAAGGTTGCCGAGGCGTGTGCGTCTAGAGTTGCCTAGGCATACGCATCTATGGTTGCCGAGGTGTGCGTATTAGTGGTTGCCGTAGCGTCGAGGGTTGCCGAGGCATGTGAATCCATGGTTGCCGAGGCGAGCGCGTCCATGGTTGCCGAGGCGTGCGTATCAGGAGTTGCTGCGGTGTTGAAGGTTACCGAGGCATGCGCATCCATGGTTGCTGAGGCGTGCATATCAGGAGCTGCTGCGGTGTCGAGGGTTTCCGAGACAAGCTTTTCCTTTAGGGTTTCGAATGCTTGGGCGCAAGAATCATCAAAATTGAAGACTTTATCTTGGTGAAGGTAGTCTCTCAATCACGTCCACCTTAGCTTTGTCTACTTCAATTCCCTTGGATGAAATCCTGTGGCCGAGCACCATTCCTTCATCTACCATAAGATGGCACTTCTCCCAATTAAGGACTAAATCGGTTTCTTCACATCTTGCCAACACATTCTCTAAATTGTCGAGGCAACTGTTGAAGTCACTACCAAAAACGAAAAAATCATCCATGAAGATCTCAAGGAAGTCTTCGACCATGTCTGAAAAGAGTGTCATCATGCATCTTCTAATGTTAGTGCATATTTGAGAAAACTTGAGGATGGTCGTTTTCGATACTTCTTATAGTCCATCCGCACCCTCCATCGGGTGACAATATTGCCCAAAAAGAGTTTGGCCAATGTGCTTGCCACTACTCCTTTTTGCGTTATCATGGTGGAGGTGTCTTTCTTCTTTGTTCGCTTGTAGTCCATGTAAACTCTCCACCTTGCTACTATTCTTGAAGGCACAAATATATTAATAGGAAAAATTATATCCATTCTCAACCATTCAATTACCTCATTCTTGTCGAATTCTATCATGGTTGGATGTAGCCTTTGTTGTTGTGGCAATTGCTGCTCAAGCCAATTGCCGTGGTAATCAGTTGCCAAAATTTGCTGTAAGTCAAGGGAAGAACCAATTTTCTGAAAAGCTTTACGAATCCAAACACCGTTTTCTTTTGGCCTCTCAAACATCTCCATCAGTAGAGATTTCGATGGCTTCAAATCTACCAACCTCGGTTCCTCAAGACATACCTGCAATGGACGAGGTGAGCTTTTAAAGAATTCGAAAGGTTCAACCATTACCTGCTCATATTCCATTGGCAAAGTATTATCATCTCGTTGATCTTGCATGTGGTCATGTAATTGCCGTGGAAATTGTAGATGAGAGCAATCTACAGATTCCTGCTTCAACATCAACGTTGTAACCTTCTGGGCATCGGGTTCCTCGAAATTTGCTTGTAGTATTGTTGTTCTCGGCTTCACCGAGTGTTGTCGCGCATTGCTGCTCGCTTCGGGCTCATCAATCATTGCCGAGGCAATTTGTTGTTCAGGCTCATCATGTGTTGGGCAGTCTCTCTCATTGGCATCCTCTTGACTTTGAGGTTCTAGTTGTTCCCCACACATCGGAGAGCTTTCTTTGCACTGCTCCTTATCCCCTTTCCTTGGGACGTCAGTATCCCTAGGAGTGAATTGTTGGTGCATGTTATCCATGACATATGTGGATCTCCCCAATTGATCTTCTGAATCCCCTAAGGTTGCATCCCACTGAGCTATCCTTGTATCCATAGACTTTGATAGCTCTCGAATCTCTTCAATTGATCCGTCAAGTCTAGCCAAGGAAGCTAGCAACGTTTCCTCCAAGGAATTGGAATGCTCTTGAAAAGGACTACATTTTCATGGCATATCTGTTGCTGCGGCAAAATTGTTATGGTAAAATTTTTTTTGAGCTTTTTGACCATACCATGAAGAATTTTGCTGCTGGTTCCCTCTATGGTCCTCCATGTAGTTATATGCACCGAAAATGTGAGGGCAATTTTCAAACACATGATGTTCTCCACACATAGCACAAGATTTTCCACACTATAAGTTCTTTTTGCTTTTCTCGGTTGGTATAGGTAATCATCAAAGGTGCAAGAAACTCTTGATTGGATTGATTCATATCTTCCAACATCATCTCTCGAATAGATTGGCTTTTATTTCCCGACATGTTGATGTCCCTTAACTTGTAAGCGCACCTATTTTTTTTTTGATAAAACAAACAAAAAGAAAAGTTAGTAAAACTAAGAGAAAAAATGCAATAACAAAAACAACTAACACCAATTGCCAATCCCGCAACGGCGCCAAAAACTTGTTGCGTGTAATAAGTGCTACGCAAATTGTGCAAGTATACACGTCGCAAGTAATAAAGTGATATGAGTATCGAGTATCGTCTCCACAGGGGATTGGTTTGGGCCACTTTGCTTAAGTTCTTTGACTTTGTGAAAATAAAAACATAATTGATAATAGAGGTTTTAATTAACGAGAAAAGTAAAAGCAATAAACTAAAAGAATAGATGAAAGAAAAAGAGAGAATAGGCCAGGTTATCGTGAGTTGAGGTGTGATAGCCGATTGGATCGTCTTGGTAAAAGAGTGCAAGGGCAACTCGGTCGATTGTGGGCAACTTACACAAGGGGTTGCCTTGGCAACTAATTGATGGTTGCCCGGGCAACTAGTCTGGGCAACTACTTGGGCTTCTGGGCAGCAACTTCAAGGTTCAGTGGAGCGTTCTTCAATGGTTTCTTCTTATCCCTAAGTCGAAACTCTAGCTACTTGTGCATGCCTTGATAATAAATCCCTGCGTGAATCAAGGGTGAACAACAACCAATCTTGTGCTCCTCTTAGCCGTTGAAATCCTTAACTTATTCCTAAGCCGGATTAATCTTCACCATCAATAGACTGAATAAAGACTATACTCATTCGTTTCTTGAATCTAACTCTCCCGATATTAGATAAATAGATGAAGTTACGAGATCCTCTCCCAATTCACTCATAAAACAAGAATAAAAAAGCCAAGAATGAGTAAACCTTGAATAGAAAAGTGCAAACTCTTATTACCTAAACAAAATCCAATTGTTTCTCACAACAACAAAACACAATAACCCCAACCAGTCAAGTTAGTTCATGGTTGGGTTCAAAAGATATACAAAGAATAATCCCCAAACCATGAATCTAATGGAAGCAAAGAAGAAGAAGAAATCAAACTCTCTCCCTCCTTGCTATCTTGTCGAAATCTCTTCCTTCTTGCCCTTTGGAGTTGTTGAAAATCCTCTCCTCTTGATCTCTATCCAAGTTGACGATATGGTGATCTATTTATAGGGCTAGGTCAAAGTCCTTCTTTGAGGAGGAAGTTAAGTTGGAATTAAATTATCTTTAAAGAATATAATTCTTTATTATAATTATATTCCTACTAGAACTTCTCCTATCTTCTTGGAATTTAATTCTTCTTTAATCTCTTCATGGAAATCAAATTCCTTTGGGATTTAGCTTTGCTCCACGTCATCTTGGGCTTGTCTAGTCATCAATTTCGACTACCATATCACCTTATTCTTTGTCGACAATTGCCTTGGCAACTAGCTCGGCGTCTCCTTCATGCATTGCCCTGGCAACTAGCTCAGCATCTCCTTCATGCACTGCCCTGGCAACTAGCTCTAGTCTTGCTTTGGCAAGTGATCCTGTACATACACACAAAACACACCAAAGCAGCATCTTTTCCCACAAAAACTACCAAGTTATGTAATCAAGCTCAACGGTGGAAAGAACCATGAATTAATGCATGAATGACTAATTATGCAACTAATATGAGCTTAAGTCTAACAATAATATGAGTAAAAAGGTACTTTTGAACACTTATCAGTGAACATGAATCAAATCAAAGAGATTCTCTGCCCACTACCCCATTGATTGGAGCAAATGGAGGCTCGTCAATTGCTATTCATGCGGTACATGAAGGACCACAACAAAATCATCACTCAAGTGATTTTGGAGAAATACCCTAATAGCACCATGCTTTTCCCGGTGTTCCTGCCGAACTACTTGCCCCGACAACTGAAAATGCCTCGGTAACTATCGCACATGCTAAAGTGAAACACGCAATGAGGTTGCGAAAGTAAGGGTTCAAGTTGCACCACCAGCCACACGCGCGTAACCACCATGAACCGCAAAATGAAGCAAGCAAACGGCTCGAAGGAAACTCATCATTCAAGGTGACGACCTTTCCAACTAACTCATTTACATTTTAATTTTTACTTGCATTGAGGACGATGCTTCTCTCGAGTTTGGGGGTATTTGTTTCTAATTAGTTTCATATTTAGTTACATTCATTTTTAGTAATAGCATATAGGTTGCATTTATTACTTGTCATGCCTTTGATTGGATTTAATTTACCTAGACTTGTTGGATATCTTATGATGAGTTTACCACTGCACTTAATTGATAGAACTTTTGATTTTAGGATGCGCATAGATAACACTTAGAATTCGACTATAATGATGAATATAATTTTACATTGTTGTGACTTGATTGATTAAATGAGACTTAGTGAACTTAGGTTATTTAAAAATTGGGTTGATTGATTAAAATTGAAATTGTGAACTAGAGGTACATATCCGGCTCTAGTCTCATCTAAGAAATATATATATATATATATATATATATATATATATATATATATATATATATATAATGTCTTGCTAGAGGTGCCCAAAACTGGCTCTAGTTGATAAATTTTTTTTGCATGTCTTGATAGAGGTGCCTGAAACTGGCTCTAAAGAAAAATACCTCGGTAATTAATTTGATAAACTTATTGTTCACGTGGAATCCTGAAAATCAACTTGTACACAACTCCACACACACATTGTCACGAGCATTATAGTTCAATTCTGGGTAAAGTTTGTGCCATCCGAATAATTGAAAAGCAATCATACTTTGTGCCACGGTTATGAGGATTGAAGTCAAATTCAAAGCAAAATTTTGATTATTGAAGTCTTGGCAGGTAATTGTTTGTTTTGCATTGCTTGAGGACAAGCAATAGTTTGAGTTTGGGGGTGTGTTAAGTGTGTAAAAGTACTATATTTTTACCCTATTTACTCTTAATTATTGCTAAACTTAGGCTCATTTTAGTTGCATATTTAGTCATTCATGCATAATTTCATTGTTTCCTTCATCGCCATGCTTGATTATATAAATTGGTTAATTTTCATAGAAAAATGTGCTGCTAGGGTATGTTTGGTGTGTGCAGGATCAAATTGCCCAAGAGAGTAGGAAATTGTCCAAGCAATTGCCGTGGCAATTAAGGATAAGAAGATGTGGCTGCCGATTTTATGGGAATAAATCCTAGAAGAGTTGGAGTTTCAAGAAGAGATTAAAAGGAGATTAAATTCCAAGAGTTTTTTGAGGAGTTTGAGGATAAAGATAAGAGCGATTAATTATCTCTTTTATCCAATTCAATTCCAACTTAAATTCATCCTTATCAACAACATAATATGCAGAATTGTAGAGTTTAAATTGGATTAGGATCTTATCTCCATGGAATTCCAACGCAATCCAACCTCTCCTATCAACAAACAAACTGATCAGATCATCTCCTATAAATGGAGAGGTTAACGCAACTTGGAAAGAGGGGGAATCGGAGTTCGAGAGAGAGAGAGCAGCACACACATTCATCTTCTTTATTTTTAGTTTATGCGATTCATGTTTGGGGATTATTCTTTGTATATCTTTTGAACCCAACCATGAATTGATGCAAATTGGCTTGGGTTATTTAGGGTTTTTGGTTTTGATAAATGATTAGATTTGTTTAGTTATTTGAGTTTGCAATTTTAATTCAAACTTTGTTCATTCTTGGTTCTTAAATTTTGCGAGTGAATTGGGAGAGGATCTCGTGAATTCATCCATTTATCTAATATCGGGAGAGTTAGATTCAAGAAACAAATGAACATGGTCTTTATTCAATCGATCGATGGTGAAGACTAATTCTACTTAGGGATAAGTTGCGAATTTCAACGGCTAAAAGGAGCGCAAGATAGGTTGTTGTCCACCCTTGGTTCACACAGGGATGTATTATCAAGGTATGTACAATTGAAAGTTTTTCGAGTTAGGGATAATGAGAAACCATTGAAAAACGCTTCGCCGAACTTTGAAGGTTGACGCCCAATTGCCCAGGCAATCGCAGAATTGCCCAAGCAACCCGACTGGATCCAATTGAGGGAACAATTGAGCTACTCTAGCACTCAATTACCACGACAGTCCATTCAACCATCACTCCTCGACTCACAATAACCCGGCCTACTCTCTTATTTGATTACTTTATCCTTTATTTCTATTTACTTATTTTATTTTACTTATTATTCATCCCTATCAATCTATTTCTTTTTCAACGCAGTAACTTAAGCAAAGTGTCCCAAACCAATCCCTGTGGAGACGATATCTAATCTCTACTATTACTTGCGACGTTTGCGTTACATTCAAATCACGCAACAATTGGCTTCAAAAATCCCTACATCATCATCATCACAAGAATCCTTCATCGGAAGGAGGTTATCATCGAAAATCACATGTATTGACTCTTCAACAACTAAGGTTCTCTTATTAAATACACGATAGGCTTTAGAGTTCAAAAAATACCCTAAGAAAATAGCTTCATCACTTTTGGAGTCAAATTTGCCTAAATTATCTTCTCCATTGTTTAAAACAAAACATTTACAACTAAATGGATGAAAATAGCTAATGTTAGGCTTTTTAGATTTTTAAAATCTCATAAGGAGTTTTCTTTAAAATAGGCCTAATCATTACTCTATTTGTTATATAGCAAGCCGTATTAGTAGCTTCCGCCCAAGAAATATTTTGGCAAATTATTTTCACAAAGCATGGTTCTAGCCATTTCCTCTAAAGTTCTATTTTTCCTTTCAACAACCCCATTTTGTTGAGGTGTTCTAGGAGTTGAAAAATTGTGGCTAATACCGTTTTTGTTACAAAATCCTCAAAACCTAAATTTTGAAATTCGGTGCCATGGTCACTTTTAATGTGAGAAATAATTTGACCAAGGTTATTTTGAGTAATTTTTGAAAATATGATGAATTTTCTAAAGCCTCATCTTTGGTACTCAAGAGTAAAACCCAAGTGTATCTAGAGTAATCATCAACTAAAGCATATGCATATGATTTTCCACCCAAGCTAGTAGTTCTAATAGGACCAAAAAGATCCATGTGGATCAATTGTAAAACTCTACTAGTTGAAACATCATTAATAGGTTTGAAAGAAACTCTTTTATGTTTTCCTTTTGCACAAGCATCAGAAATTTTGTCAAGAGAAAATTTAATTTTAGGCAAACCTCT
The DNA here is from genome assembly GCA_019671005.1 of Hibiscus mutabilis. Classification (NCBI taxonomy): domain Eukaryota; kingdom Viridiplantae; phylum Streptophyta; class Magnoliopsida; order Malvales; family Malvaceae; genus Hibiscus; species Hibiscus mutabilis. The sequence continues at coordinate 40,930,285 of CM033737.1, forward strand.
CACTAGATCTTTTGAAAGCAATTTCTCTAAAACACTCATGCTTGTATGCCCTAATTTCCTATGCCATAACCATGATTCATGCTCATTATTTGCAACAAAACCTGCATGAAAAATGTGTACGTCATCTAGATGCACCATGTATATGTTTCCTATACGATGACCAAAAAGCACAATTTTATTTGTTTCAATGTTTAAAATTTAGCAACCATTAGAATCAAAAACAACACTGAACCTTTGTCACATAATTGACTAATACTTAAAAGATTATGTTTTAGACCGTTGACATATAAAACATTATTAATGAGAATGGATGTGTGATTACCAATTGAACCAATTCCTTCAATGTGGCCTTTGGAGTTGTCACCAAATGTTACTCCTCCTCCACTATTTGGCTTTAGTTCCAAGAATCGACTCCTGTCTCCGGTCATGTGTCTTGAGCATCCACTATCAAGGTACCATGAGTTTGCACTTGTAGCCTTGGCCTTGTAGAAATGCTCCACCTTAGGATCCTCTTCATAGGCCATGGGACAAAGGTTAGCAACTTCTTGCTCCTCATCACTTGAAGACTCTTCATCGCTCCAAGTAGCTACATGGGCCTTGTGCTTCTTTTTCTTCTTGAAGCCCTTCTTCTTGAGTTGTGGACAATCGATTTTGATATGCCCCGGCTTCTTGCATTCGTAGAACACGATCGGATCCTTTTATTCTTCCTTGATCTTGTTTTTGAGATCCCTTCTTCGATTGAACTTTCTTCTTCGGTTGGATCTCATGAGTTGAGTGAATCGTTTGGCTATCATAGCAAACTCTTCGTCTTCATCCTCACTTGAATCACTCTCTTCTTGTGAAGCTTTGAGAGTGATTCCTATCTTCTTCTTCTCTACTTCCTTCTTTTCGATCCTCATTTCCTCCTTCTTCTTTTTTCCTCTTTTCTTTTCTTCATTATCTTATGGGTGAGAAAAGACCCCATGAAAGCGTCGAGCTTTAGCCTCTTGAGATCCTTTTCTTCTATGATGGTCGTTATTTTACCATCCCAAGACTCGGGAAGTGAGTAGAGTAGTTTTCGAACTAGCTTATCCTCCGGAATGACTTCTCCTAGACCCTTGAAGCCATTTACAATAATGGAGAATCGTTCGAACATTTTTAGATGTCTTCATCTAGCTCCATCTTGAAATTTTCGTAGCTCAAATTAAGAAGCCCAATCTTAGTCTTCTTAACTTCATTGGTGCCTTTGTATGTGATCTCTAGCTTATCCCAAATTTCCTTGGCACTTGAGCAAGATGACATCTTGGAGTACTCGTCTGGTCCAAGTGAGCAAAATAGCATATGCATTGCTTTATCATTGATTTGGAGCTTCTTATGATCTTCATCGGTCATTTCGTGCTTGGACTTCAGAACTAACTGATCACCTTCTCTCTTCATCAGGATTGCCGGTCCATCTTCCACTACATCCCATATGAGGTAGTCATGGGATTTGATGAAAAACTTCATACGGTTTTTCCAATAGGGATAGTTATCCCCATTGAAGTATGAAAGTTTGGTGATAGATTAAGACTCGTACAAGTTGTTGCCGGAGGTGGATGCCATGGCTTTGACTTCGATTGATTGAATCACCTTCTAGAATTCACTAAGAATTCTTCCCCTTTTTCACAAGCTAAGGAGGCAACCTTTACAACCTTATCTTTTTCTTTGGCTAAGATAGAACCACTCTAGTTTTTCACTAAGGCTAAACTAGAACCTCTCATTTCACAAGGGATTTGTTTGGTAAACTAAATACCTCCCAAGGTGGGTGTTTACACAATTGAGCTCACGAGAAAGAGTGAAGAAATTTACAATTGAAACACTCTCTAAACTATGTACAAGAGAAATGAAGAAATAAGATTTAGACTCGAATTCTCTTGATCATCTTGCTTGGATATGTTCTCTCCCTTCTTCAAGTGTCTTTGGCTTGTACTTATAGTGTGAAATGAAAAACTAGCCGCTAAAAACTAGCCGTTAGAAAACTAGCCGTTGAGGACTTTTAAATTACTTGAAAATATATGTTTGAGTCAAAAACATTTTAAAAGCTTTCAAACATATTTTTCAAATTAAATGGACTTTAAATTGTTTTTGCAATATTTTTTCAAGTCCAAAAATATTTTTCACTTTGTTTTATCAAAAATAAATATCTCAACAATCTCCAGTTTTTGATATAACGAAAACATTTGAAAAATTATTTTTGAGATTGTTCCCCCTTCGGAAAATAATTTTAGAAAAAAGAGAATATTTGTGAAAAATGTTTAAGACTCCCCTTTTTCTTTTTGAAATTAAAATTTTCAAACTTATCTCTCCCCATTTTTGTTATATCAAAAATAATTTCAAAACAAAGTTTGAAATCTCATTAAGTTCAAAACACCAGATGTTGAAAAATTGAAGTACCAATTCATAAACATACCAATTTTTGGTGTAAAATAAAATGGAGATAAAATATTTTATTTTTTAAAAAAAATCAAAAGCTCCCCTTAAACAAAGCATTTCATTTTAATAAATTTAGCTCAAATGCTTGACACTTAAAAGACAATAAATTTCAAGATAAAATCAAATTAAGAGCATATGAAATTCATTTTATCCAAGACTTTAAAAATAAAAGAACAGATAACCAAATAAATAAAGAATTAGTATAGAGGTTATCTTCTTCATTTGTGTGACTATAGCATCTCCATATCTTTGTTTTGCTTGACATTGCTCCAACACACCTACAACAGACATTCACTTGGATTTTGGTATCCAAATCGCTTTGGATCCATTTACATTAATTTCAATGTCCCTAGTTCCCTTAGGAACCCATACTTGTCTAATCCTATGAGTTTTTCTTTTCTTTATAGGAAAAGTATGTAAAGAATGTCCATGATAATGGCAATGTGAGCATTTCGCCATTATATGACAAGATGAATTATTAAAAATAATTTATTTTTCTTTTGTTAACCTTTCAAGCTTAACTTTCAAATCAAGATTTTTTTTTCTAAAACTTCATTGCTTGTTTTTGAAAACACTAAATCATTTTTCAAATTTTCATTTTGGTTTTCAAAATCCAACTTTGTTTTCAAAAGAAAATCATTTTCAAATTCAAGTTTAGGAATCATTTTCTTAAATTTAGAATTCATGGTTTTAAATTCAAAAAATAATTCATCGAAAGTATCTTGTAACTCATCAAATGAATAAGAATTTGAATCATTAGAGTTAGACGATACCTTGGGCTCATCAAGAGCCAAAACACTATCCACCTTAGGGATTGAAAGAAGGCTTGCACATGATGAAGCATCATCATTATTCTCCCCCTTCTTGTTTCCATAGAGTTTCCCAAGCTTCTCCTATATTTCTTTGGCACTTTTTCATGTGGAGACCTTCTTGGAAACGTCTTCATTGAGGCCACAAAGAAGAGTGTGCATGGCCTTGGCATTTAGCTTTGCCTTCGTGTCATTTGCACTCCTTTGCATCTTCTTCTTCTTATGAGCTTCCAAGTATTCATCTTCAATGATATCCCAAACGTCAAAATCGAGAGATTTGATGAAATACTTCATGATGTTGCTCTATTGGAAGTATGATTCTCCTTCGAAGAGCGGAGGACACGAAATAGAGCGGCCTTCTTCAAATCTTACCATTTTTTGAACAGTAGACTTCGAGCAAAAGATCTTTACTCACGGATGTTAGTCCTTTGATGGAGTCAAGGCTCTAATACCAATTGTTAGGATTGTAGCACGCTCTAATCGGTCTCCGAATACCGTCAAGAGGGTTGATTTTGCTTCCTGAATGAATTGTCTAAAACCAATAAAAATAGTAGACAATTTGCTCAAGGATTTTAGAGTGGTTCGACTACCCAACTGAGTCTACATCCACTACTTTAGCATACCAAGAAGGATTTACCAATTCACTAAGAATTCTTCCCCTTTTCACAGGCTTAGGAGGCACCTTTACAACCCTATCTTTTTCTTTGGCTAAGATAGAACCACTCTAGTTTTTCACTAAGGCTAAACTAGAACCTCTTATTTTACAAGGGATTTGTTTGGTAAACTAAATACCTCACAAGGTGGGTGTTTACACAATTAAGCTCACAAGAAAGACTGAAGAAATTTACAATTGAAGCACTCTCTAAACTATGTACAAGTGAAATGAAGAAATAAGATTTAGACTCAAATTCTTTTGATCATCTTGCTTGGATATGTTCTCTCCCTTCTTCAACTGTCTTTGGCTTGTATTTATAGTGTGGAATGAAAAAATAGTCGTTAGAAAACTAGCCGTTGGAAAACTAGCCGTTGAGGACTTTTAAATTACTTGAAAATATATGTTTGAGTCAAAAACATTTTTAAAATCTTTCAAACATATTTTTCAAATTAAATGGACTTTAAGTTGTTTTTGCAATATTTGTTCAAGTTCAAAAATATTTTTCACTTCGTTATATCAAAAATAAATATCTCAATAGTACGCGTACAAGCGTATCGAAACGATCATACCCGTATCGGTACGCCTAGGGGCGTATTAGTACGTTTTTTGGTTTTGAAAAATTACTATAGCTGAAACCCTTATCTGTATCGATACGGGGTGTAACCGTATTGGTATGATCGTGTTGAAAACATAAGTTTGGCTATTTTAAAACGTTTAAAACACTTCCAAAACCTTTCATAAACTTCTCAAACTTATTTTCAAGTTGTTTGGACTTAAAACCATTTTTGAAACCTTTTCAAATTAGTCCAAAACAATTTTCAATTATTATATCAAAATAAATATCCTAACAATCTCCCCATTTTTGATATAATAAAACCAACTTGAAAAATTATTTTTGAGATTCTCCCCCTTAGTAAAAATAAATTTTGAATAAGAGATTAATTATTGAAAATCTAATAAGCTCCCCCTTACTCATTTGAAAATTCAAATTTTCAAAACATTCTCCCCTTTTTTGTTATATCAAAAATGGTTCAAACTTTAAATACCAATAACAATGGAGAGTTAAAAAATGACAAAAATAAGTTTTGTTTTAAAATTGGCTCCCCCTTACTCAAGAATCATTCAAATGTTAGTCCAACAATTATGATAAACTAGTTGAATTGAAAATAATTAAATCAAATAAATAAAAAATTCAACTAATTTTTACCACACTTGAACCAAAGGTAGGATGTGAAGCTTTCCTTCTTCAAGTGTTCTTCCTTGTGTGTATAGAGCCCCTTAATTTTATCACTTGTTGATCATGCTCCATCACACCTAAAACAAGACAATCAAGTAATTTTTGGTATCCAAATTGCTTTGGATCTAATGACGTTAGAAGCACAAAGTTTTGTCCCTAGGAATCCATTTTTCAATTTCATCCTTTTTAGTTGAAGTAATTAGTCCTTTTGGGACCCAAATACTTCTAAAACATTTTCCTTTAATAAATCTAGGGGCACTAGATTGTCTCACATAAAAATTTGATTTCCCCAAATTATTTTTCTTTTGAAGTTCATTGGAAATCAAATATTTTTCTTTCTTAAGATTATCTACTTCAATTTGATGATCTTGTTCTTTATTTTGATGCAACTTTTGTAAGTCCAAAACTTTAAGTTCAAAATTCTTTAGTTTTGCTTCAAATTCCAAATAGGTTTTCACAAGCAAATCATTTTCATTTTTCAATTTAAAAATCAACCTTTTGTTCTTAGAAAATGAAGCTTTAAACTCAAAAACCAATTGGTCATAGGCTTCTTGTAACTCATCAAATGTATATGACGTTGAATTTAAACTAGATGAGTTAGAAGTTACCTCCCCCTCATTGAGGGGCCATTAAGCATATGTGGACTACTCTATCTTCATCGGTTGAGTCTTTATCACTCTATGTAGCTGCATATACTTTCTTTGAAGATGATCTATTTTTGTTGAAGTGGGGGCAATCGTATTTGGTGTGCCCCGTCTTCTTGCATTTACAGCACTTAGGGGGATCTTTCATCTTCCTCTTTGATTCATGCTTGGATTCTTCTATTTCGCTCTTCATGAATCGAGAAAATTCCTTGAAGAGATAGGCCATCTCTTCATCTTTACTTTTCTCCTCACTTGATTCCTCTTGGTGGCTTATGGAGGATTGAAGAGTAATGATGTTGACATCAACTCATTGCTCTTTGTTTTTCTTCTCATTCTCCATTCTCAAGGGTTGAGACATCATCTCATGGGTAAGAAGAGATCCTACGAGCTCGTCAAGCTTGAGCTTCTTCAAATCTTTGGCTTCAATGATGGCCATCTTTTTACTCTCTCATGATTTTAGAAAGTGAGTAAATCAACTTCCGAATGAGCTTTTCTTCCGAAATCTCCTCTCCGAGACTTTTGAGTTGATTAAAAATTTGGGAGAAACGGTCGAACATGCTCTTGATGTCCTCTTCCGGGTTCATCTTGAAGTTTTCATAGTTGAGGTTGAGTAGACCAAGATTTGTCTCATTCACCTCATTTGTACCTTCATGGATCACTTCAAGCTTGTCTCATACTTCCTTGGCTTCTTCACAAGAAGAGACTTTTGCATATTCATCGGGGCCTAATGCACAAAAGAGGATGTGCTAGGCTTTGTAATTTAGCTCATTCTTCTTCTTGTCTTTCGCATTTCAATCGGCTTTTCTTCGTGTAGACACAAACGATCCTTCTTTAACGACGTCTCAAAAATGGTAGTCGATGGCCTTGATGTAGTACATCATCCTATTCTTCCAATAAGCATAATGCTCTCCGTTGAAGAATGGTGGTTTGTCGATTGGTTGCGCCATTTATCACCGGTTGATTAATGTTTTATCGAGCTTCCTGAATCACCTCAATAGGATGTTAATCCCTCTCGATTGAGCCTCGCTCTGATACCAATTGTTGTGCTCAATTTCTTTCAACCATTTTTGTTGCCAAGTGATGGAGAAGATGATTTTTGGGTGTTAGTGGTGGAAGCAAAAAGATAGAAAATTAACACAAGGATTTAGAGTGGTTCGGCTTTTTAACCAAAGCCTACATCCACTAACTTAGCTTTCCCACTAAGGATTTCAACCAATTCACTAACAATTCTTCCTTTTTTCTAGGCTTAGGAGGCAACCGTTTACAACCTAGACTCACTCACCAAGTATAGCATCCAAAGCTCACAAACCGAGCTTTGGGAACACTCTTAAACACGAAAATTACTAGCAAACTGAAATCCCTCTACAAGGTTGATGTTTACACTCTAAAGCTCTCACCCAAAGCCTAAAACACTTGAGCATACATTGACAATTTAAGCTCGCAAGTGTTGTCTATACAAGAATGGGAAATTTAAAGCCCTAAGACAATTTTTGCATCATAATGTTGTTGACTTGAAGATCATTAGTTGTTGCTGAAGCTTGAAGGTCCCTTTTATACTCCTAAATGAGTTCCTAGCCGTTGGAGACCGTTGGGATTGAATTTGAGCCGTTAGAGATTCTATTTCCTACAATAAATACAATTATATAGCCTTTCATATCGATACACATGTACTCGTATTGGTACAGGTACTAGTCGTTATGCCCATTCTCGCTACGCGTATCGGAACACCTTAGACCATATCGGTATAGTGTATTGCTAAGCCTTAGTCCATTTTGGTACGTCCTGTAATTTAAAAGACCGTTGGGAAATAGTCATTGGGGGTAGTTGAAACCAAGATCAGTATGCGTACAAGTGTATCGAAATGATCCTACCCGTATTGGTCCGCCTAGGGGCATATCGATACAATTTTTTATTCTGGAAAATTACTATAGCTGAAACCCATATCTGTATCGATAAGGGGTGCAACCGTATCGGTATGGTCAGGCTGAAAACATAAGTTTGGCTATTTTAAAACGTTTAAAAGACTTCCAAAACTTTCCAAAAACTTCTCAAACTTATTTTCAAGTTGTTTGGACTTAAAACCATTTTTGAAACCTTTTCAAATTAGTCCAAAGCATTTTTCAATTATTATATCAAAATAAATATCCTAACAATTCCCTCACTTTCCAAATATAAACATGTGACATTTCTAATTGATTATCTATTTGTTCGTCCGTCAGTTCGCCCGTCTATTGGCCCATTGGTCCATCCATTTGTTAGATTGTCTGTTTGTCCCCCCGTTCGTCTATTGGTCTGTCTATCTATATGTTTGTCCATTTATCTATTTATCAGACTGTCAGTCAATTTGTCCATCTATTTGCTGGACCATTCGTCTGTCTGTTCATAGATCCGTCTATCGATCCATCTGTCTATATGTCTGTCAGTTCATTTGTCATTATATCTATCTATTTGTCGGTTTATCCATTTGTCTATCTAATCATCCATCAATCCATCCGTCTATTTGTACGTTTAGGTTTAGGGTCCGTTTGTCTGTTTTATTCTGTTCGAGTTTAAGGTTCATTTGATTTGTCCCTCAGGTCTAGTCTATTCATCTGTCTAATCTATCTGTTGGTTAGTCATATGTCTGTCTTTATATTTGTTCATTTGTTCATCTGTATGTTTGTCTATCTGTTCATCTATCTATTTGTTCGATCAGTGTGTTCGTTCATCTGTTGGTTCGTATGTTCGTTCGTCCATTCGTCTGATCTGATCAGTTCATTCGGTTCTTCAATTTGTTTGTCTGCATGTCTGTTTAACTTGTCTCTTTAAGGTTCAAGGATTAATGTTTAAGGTTAGTTCATCTGGTTCATCCGTTTTTCTGGTCCGTATGTCTGGTAGTCTGTATATTCGTTTAGTTCGTCCATATATCTAGTTTATCTATATATTTATCTGTCTAGTCCATTCTTCTGTCTGATTCATCCATTTATATGTCTGTTTGTAAGTCTAGTCCCTCTATATGTTCACCCGGTCTATCAGTCCGTAAGTCTAGTCCCTCTGTATGTTCACCTAATCTGTATGTCGATCTATCTGGTCTGTATGTTTGTTCATCAATCTATTCGTCTGATCGATCTGTCTATCCGTTTGTAAGTTCAGTCCTTCTGTATATTCGTTCGATCTGTTTGTCCATCTATCCATCTGATTCATCTCTTCATCTATTCATCATGTCCATCTATCTGTCTGTCTATATGTCCAGTCCTTTTGTATATTCATATGATTTGTCTGGTTCGTATGTCCAAATGGTTTATATGTCAGTTTATCCGATTTGTCTGTCTATCTAGTCTGTATGTCTGATTGGTCTGTCCGTCTGTTTGGTCTGTCAGTTTGTTAGTTCGTATTTTTGTTAGATCGTCTGTCTATTTGTTTTTATGTCCTTTCGATTCATCCATTCAGTTCATTAGTTCGTCTATTTGGTCCGTTCGTCTGTACATTCGATCTATTTGTATGTCTGTCTATTTGTCTGGTCTGTCTATCATATCTATCTCTTTAGTCTGGTATGTCTTATTTGTCTGTCTGGTCATTCCGTCATATCCATTTTTTTGTTTGGTCAGTTTATTCGTCTGGTTCATCTGTTTGTTCGTCTAGTTCATTCGTCCGGTCTATTTATCCTATCTATCATTTTAGTTCGATCTGTCTGTCTGTTCTGTCTATCTATTTTTTCTCTGTCTGGTATGTCCTTCTATTCGATTTGTTTTCCATATGTCTCTTTGATCTGGTCTATCTATCAAATCCATCTGTCTGGTTTGTCGGTCCAGTTCATTTATCTGTCCTTTTAGGGATTATTATTTAGAGTTTTCTTTGCTTGTTCTTTGAAACGAGAACAAAGCAAAGATCAAAATCACTCATTTTTGTCCTGCTTGTCTATTTCTGGTCTTGAGATCACGAGTTCTTCTGAAACATTTCGTTCTTCCTCGGCCAAATTTTGAGCTGCAAACACCAAAATATTAGTCTCAAGAAGACATCCTTATGAAATGATTGTATTAAGAAAATTTGATTTAAGAAAAATATCTTTATGAAAAGACTAAATTAAGCAATCAAATATCCTTATGGAAGGATAAAGTTTTATAAAAAAATCCTTATGAAAGGATAAAATTAAGAAATTAGATATTTAAGAAAATGCCATGATAAAATTAAAAATTTTGATTTTTAGGAAAAATACCCTTATAGAAGAGTCCAATTGAGAAATTCAAGTCTTAAGAAAGACATCCTTATGAAAGGATAAAAATAAGAAATTGGAGATTTAAGAAAATCATCCTTATGGAAGGATAAAATTAGGAAATCTAAGTTTTAATAAAAATGGCATCTCGCTTTGAGACTACCAAAAGGGGAAAATATCCTTATGAAATGATTAAATTAAGAAATTCGGGTTTTAAGCAAAACATCCTTATGAAAGGATCAAATTCAGTTTTAAGCAAAACGTCCTTATGAAAGGATAAAATTAAGGAATTTATTTTAAGAAAAGTATCCTTAAGAAAGGATAAAATCAGGAAATTGTTTTAAGAAAAATATCCTTATGGAAGGATAAAAATCGGGAAATCTAAGTTTAAATAAAAATGGTATCTCGCTTTGAGACTACCAAAAGGAGAAGTTATCCTTATGAAAGGATCAAATTAAGAAGTTTGAGTTTTGGAGAAAACATCATTATGAAGGGATTAAATTAAGAAATTGATTTTAAGCAAAACATCCTTATGAAGGGATTAAATTAAGAAATTGATTTTAAGCAAAATATCCTTATGGAAGGATAAAATCATGAAATTGTTTTAAGAAAAATATCCTTATGGAAGGATAAAAATCGGGAAATCTAAGTTTAAATAAAAATGGCATCTCACTTTAAGACCACCAAAAGGAGAAAACATCCTTATGAAAGGATCAAATTAAGAGATTCAGTTTTAAGCAAAACATCCTTATAAAAGGATTAAATTAAGAAATTAATTTTAAGAAAAACATTCTTAAGAAAGGATTTAATTAAGAAATTTAAGTTTTAATAAAAACATCTTTATGAAATGCTAAAATTAAGAAATTTGATTTTCAGAAAATATCTTTTAAAATGATGCCCCGGTTCTATTTGTCTTGACATCAAAAGAAATCCATCAAAGGTGATGGCTCGAAAATTTAAAATCTTGATTTGAAACTGTCAGATAATCTCTCTTTTTTTCTTTTTTATTCTTTCTTCTTTTTTTCTTTTTCCTTCTTTTTTTTCTTTTTTTTCTTTTTTTCCTTTTCTTTTTCTCTCTTCTGACACTCAAGTGCTTGTCTTCTTAATAGGTGCAAAGGTGCACGAAGTCCTTGTTGAAGTCATCCTCTTGAAAAATACTTTTCAATTTACTATGATAAAGATGATGCATGAGCATATTTTATGATGCAAAGATGCAAATTTTTCTTTTTCTTCTTTTTTCTTCTTCTCTTATTCTTCTTTTCTTTTTCCTTATTTTCTTCGAGGTAGGTAGGCTTCATCTTGTGACTACAACTATTCCTCATCATTATGCCCCGATAGAATTTGCCTTTAAAATTTTATTGTCCCTTCTCTGTTTGAACCTTCCAGCCAAGTGACCTCGGTCGATATCAACTCTTCGCTTATGAAAAATCCTTTGACTTTTTCATTAGTAAAATCCTCTCATCTCTGTGTCATTTCTGGTCTCTTCTGATTCGAACTCCTATACGTAGGAGATCTTTGCTGTTTCATGGGCAATGATGCCCCACTCGACTTAGATTCTTGTAGCAAAAGATCTTGATTTTCACGGACAATGATGCCCTACTCAATTTTAATTCAACTTTTTTTGACCCAACATACGGAGTCTTCATCTATCTTCCTATCAGGGCGAGTAAAATGCCTCAATTTCTTGATCTTAATCTTAAACTCAGTCTTTCTTGTGGAATTCACTCGAAGCATCTTGGGGAAACTAACTCTATGTCCCTTCGCTTTAAATCTCATTTTTCGAAATTAATGCAGAAAAAGCAATTTACTTCGTTCCTTTAAATAATGACAATCTTTTGAAAAATATCAATCATTTCGGGAATCAAAATTTAGAGATAATGCCAAACATTTTTAAAAAAACTAATGCTTGGAGGAAATCAAAATATAGAGAAAATGCCAAACATTTTTTTTGAAAATTAATGCTTGAAGAAAAGGGTAAACATATTAAAAATCAATGTTTAGCCCCAAAATATCCAATACTCTGACCAATTTGCCTTATGTTGGGAAAGATCATTTCGAATGAAGTGTATGTATAAAAAATCTTGATGGTAATTGTAACACCCTAAAAATATCCTCAAATTTAATACCTTAATTTTAGAATTTCTCAATTTTGAAACCCGGACTTTTGGGGTCTAATCTATAATTTTTGGGAACTTAAAGATCATTTTTGTAATATTTTGAAGTTTAAGCACTGACACATGGATAACTCAATTTGTCTTTAAATTGAATTCTAATTCTCCTGCTCCATCCGTTTTTTTTCTTTAATTGTTTATTATTTTATTATATATATATATATATATATATATTGAGGAATCGAACTCCCTATGAACCTTATATAAGCCTTCATCCTCTTAAACCCTAAAAATTATTTTCTCTTCACTGCTCCAATCGAAATCCCTTGAACCTGCGTCATCGTTTTTCTTTCTTCTTCTGAAAACTATGGATTAATCCCTGCTACATAATTCAAACCATGCAAAATCACTTTTTATTTTTTCCCTTTTAATTATCGTTTTCACCAGCTAGCAGACCATTTGCTTCTTTGCCACCCTGCACAAGTTTGATTTCCATGCTACCATCATATAAACAAGGATTTGATCCTTTAAAATTCAGTGTCGCATAGAATCGCATACAAAGTATCATATGATAGTTTGAGTGATTCTAAGTACTTTGAGGTGTGTTTTCTTTTCGTGCTATAAATAAATAATTTTTATATGGTTTTATACCTTACTTGATTATGAACAACATAATGGCTTGTATGGTTGACACCATATGCATACGATTTAGGATGTGTTTTTAATTATGATTTATGAAATATTTGATTTTGAAACATCAGAATATATGGAAATCGGGATTTATGGATTGTGATTTATGGATTTATGGATTTTTGAAGTATGTTTATGGCATAGCGGATTTATGGAACTTTGTTTATGAAATTTGAGTTTTAAACATCATATATGAATGAGCATGGGTTGGGATTTGTACGGAGAAAGTTCAGTGGTTTCACCATTCGGGCTGAATTCCACTTCGGATTGGCGGACGTAGCGAGGAGGTTATAGGAACCTTCATCATCTTTGGGGGACATAGTTGGGTGCATTGCATTTCGCTTGTGATATTGTACCATTTGTTTTATGTTTTAAAGAATTTTAAGAAAATATTATTATATTTTATGATTATGGTTTTCCTTGCACTTTAGAGACACACTAAGCTCTTTAGCTTACTCCCCTATAGTTTCCTCTTACATATACCTTTGGACTTTAGGCGACGTGGTATTTGGAGGATCTCACCTTATCCTGTTATTTTATTATTGAGTACGAAACTATTTTTAGTTATTAAGATCGTTATTTATTATTTTGATACATTGGTGTAATTTTAAACTTTGAGACTAATTATGTTTTGGCATTCATTTATTTTGGTTTTATTTCAGAGATTTTATTTAAATATTCGAATATTTCGTATGATATTTGTATTTTATTATTATGAGATATTTATTAAATTATAGTTATAAATATAATTTTTAAATTAAAGTATAATTTTAAATTTGGTTTTCTTGAGGGTTAAGTTTTCAAACGTGACTTCTTGGATTTGACTTATTTCTTCTGGGCCGGGTTTAGGGGGTTACATGTATGTACATATCAAGCCAGATTAAATGCCCCAAATATCAAGTGCATGAGCGACACTAAGATAACTCTGATGATTGCCTGTAACACCCTCAACGTATATTCGATGATTAAATACACATTGAAGATGTTACTAAATTATTTAATTGATTTCCTGACTTGTAATTTTTTTTAAAACATTTGACATAAAACTAGTTTATAAAATAATCCTTTTCCGACTATCGAAGTATTCATAGCCTATTTGCAGATTGCTAGTTTTAATTCTGAATTGGTTTATAAAACATATTAGTTAGTTATTAAAATAAGTATGAAACTCATGGTGAAAATTAGGTACACTGCCTAAGCCCTTTATTGAATTTAAAATCGTTCCACGATAAACAACAATTAAAATTTTACCTTTAAACAACTAACGAATAAATTATTATATGCCCACTAGAGAATATCATAAAATTAGAATGTCTTACTGACGTTTGGCAGATTGCAGCTTGATTAACATGCTTGACTCCTCTTCCGGTAAGTTTTCAATAACCTACGTGTGAAACAGCACACGCTAAGTATTCGCTTAGTGAGGCAACTATAATTTAAAGTAAATCGTTTCAATATAAAGAATCATATAAAATAAACTTATCAAAGTCATTCCCCTATCATTTAACAGTGCTATACATTTCCTGCAAAATGGCAAGTAATTCCCAATACAGTTTATATCATATCATAAAACAATTATAGATTTCATGTTATCAATCATCATGTAATCATTTACAATATAATCTTCTTTTAAATATAGGCCAAAGTAAATAATATGAGATCAAGGTACTCGAGTCATATGTATAAGACACTTGAGTGTCTAACTTGTACATCTTGTAAATGAGTACGTACTCTAGGATGCTCTTTGCTCCTCATTTAAGCACCTCGTTAGTGCCATTAGCACTATGAGCTTAGATCCCCGTGGTGCACACCAAGGGCTTAGGTCCCTAAGGTGTATGTGACATTTGCTCCTTAGAAAAGCACATCTTTAGTGCACTTGGCACCATGGGCTTAGATCCCCAGGGTGCAACACCAAGGGCTTAGGTACCCAAGGTAGGTGTGACACCGTAGTAGTCACAAAACATGTAATCATAGTCACAAAACATGTAATCATTTCATCTTGTGTGATGCAGCTGCTAAGGACTCTATGGATATTAAATTATACCATGGCCTCTCATAACATATTACTTGGGCATTTCAATATTCCATGTTCATAGTATCGATATAAATTATATAAGTTGATATTGGGCGGTTTATTTCCCCAATATCTATAATCCAATTTATTTTAGATAAATCTTTATGCCATATCAATGTATCACATATGCCATTTAATAATTCATGTCATTTGCATAACTTTGATCAATGTAATTTTTCATTAATATCAAGGTTGACTCATCGCAAGTCTTCCTCATATCATATATAAAATAGGTAAAAAAACCCACCCGTAGCAATGCAAAAGTAGCCTCACTAAGCTTATTCAGTAACCTTTTCTTTTACTCTAATATTTGTGTCTCCCTCAGACTCCTTTGGAACTGTAGAAGACCAATCGAATCCATGCATTACCATTCTTTTGTTAGACTCAAATCTAACTTTGCTAACTTAATTTACAAAATACAATTATTCGAATATAAAATATTTATGAAATTCTACCAACTTTCCTTTTAATTTAAAGTACTAACCGAATTGGTCCCTTAATCCAACTTCCATTTTCAAAATGGTCTTTCACCATTTGTTTTCTTGTCATTTCAATCCTTTACTTCCCAAATTCAATTCTAATGCTAGAATAAATTTCACAATAATTCCCCATGTATTTTCAATTCTAGCCGAACTAGTCACTTGACATAACAAAGGGAATTTAATCATCCTAACATCAAAACAAGGTTTCTAGTTTCATAATTCATTCATTTTCATCATTTATTTAATTCCGTAACCAATTTCGCAAAACTTAGAGTTAAGGTTTATAACCTTGAACATAGAATTAAACTAGATTCAAGCTTATTTTCATGCCTACGACATTTAAAATTTTTTCTCAAAATTTTCCTTCTAATTTAGCCCTTGACCGAATTGGTCACTAGATCTTCCTAAAGTTGTTTTTCATTCAAAAAACATTCTAATATGCTCAAAATAATTTTTCCAACATGTATTCTTCATTTCCAAGATTTAACACTTAAAACCCCAATTTATTCCTATATGCCGAATTGGGTGTATAAGCTTTTCAAGGACTTTATTTTGATACTAATGCCATAATCAAGCTTGTAGAATCATAAATCTTCCATATTCATCCCTAATTTCAAAACCCTAAATAAAATCCCAAATTCTAGGGTTATGGTTTATGTCTTCAATCATTAAATTTATCTAAATATAACCTTGATTTCAACTCCACAACACTTGATTTACTTAAATCAATCTTCAATCTCAACATAGAACATGAAACCCTATTTTCTCTCTCATCAATAACATGAATAAATCTTCATAACTCTTTGTAAAATTACTATCAAATAAAAAAATTAAGCATAGATTAATTTTCTATCAAAAACATACCTTGAATCTTGTTTGGAAACCTTCAAAATGCCTGTGGAAAATTTTGTATATTTTCCTCTTTTCTCTTTTGCATTTTCGAAAATGAAGAAGAAAATTATGAACATTTATGTTCATCTTTTATCTTATAATGCCATGTGTATTTAAATTCATTTAATTACTTGATTCCAAATAACCCTCCAACTAAGTCTTATTTTCTAATTTGCCATTTTGTAAAATTCTAAGTAAATCTAGTTAGAATCCAACCAACTATAATAAAATATTCATAAAATAATATTTTATGAATTTTTCCATGGCTTTTGGTCTAGTCTCTAAAATTTTTCCATTCAATCTGATATATCGGTAATTAACCCTTTACTCATAATTAAATTGTAGAATTCATCTTGAATCAAACTAAAAATATTCTCAACACTTGTAACGGACTTTTATAACCTTCCTTTATCATATGGTAAAATCTCATAATTTTTCTGTTCGATCCGGGTATCCGAATTTCATTTAAACTTTGACTACGATTTCCCAACAATCGAAATATCGATTCAAACCAGAATTCCACATTCGATCCACACCCTTAGGTGATCTATCTATTTATGAAATGAAAACCCTTAACTTTTGGGAAATTACAACTTTAGTCCTTCAACTTTTCATATTTAGTCTTGTACCACACAAGTTTTGACTGCTTAACATTTTGGTCACTAAATTTTAAACTTCAATTCCCATTCCAATTTTCCTCAGATTTTGACCAAACTTTGCAAGTACCCTAATTATCTTGCCCTTTATCATCTGATACTTTTAAATCTCAGAAATTCCTTTTCCATAACCCATAATCGAAGAAATCCTAACTTTTGCATTTTTGTCATTTTAGTCACTAAGATAGCTTTTAAGATGTTATCTTAGTACTAAATGATCCTCAATCAACTTAGTAAAAATTCGGGGTATTACATTGCCCATCAGTACATCCTGTGTCTAAGAGACCTCAAAAGCTGAATCGACATCTGAAGATGTGAGATACCTTCCGAGTTACTTTGGTCTTTAACCAATTTAAAAAAATACACTTGGTTAGGTTTCACCTTTAAATTATTACTTGTTTATTCTTTCTCGTTTGGGGAATTCAACTCATCACATTTTTTTGGCTCGAGAATAATGATGGAGCAAACAACAATACCCCGAGCTACTCAGCATTGTCATGAGTTGAAAATATTACCATCACTTATGAAGCTAAGGGTTTAGACTTGGATGGTGCATTGCAACCGTATTTGCCCCATCACTTCAGCGGAGTGCCCCAAAGTTGCCACACTCTTATTCCAAAATGTCTCTTTAAGAGACTTCGAACATGCCTATTACCAGGCTTCGAACATATGAGTGTTTTTTTATACCTCGGGGCCTTTTTTCTTTCTCCTTTTTCTTTTTCTCTCTTTTTTTACTCTTTTTATTTTCTTTTCTCTCTCTTATTTTTTGTGGAAGATTATAATGCTCCCAAGTGTATAAGTTATTTTCGCGTGTATTCCTTATTGACTGACCAAACTACCTTGGAATGTAAGCATATATTCGTCATCTCCGCATCTTTCAATTTCTGCTAGACACAGGCTGCTGGAAACTAATCTTTTGGGTAAAAACAATGTCCTTTGGGCAATTGATATACAGGGACCCAACAGGCAAAATATATACATGTGTATAAAATGTGTATATGTGTATGGGAGGGCAAAAACGACCCCATAACAATAAAATGTTTAAAAAAAATCAAAGAATGCAAAAATGCTTTCTGAATAACGAAATGAAAATTTTATTACGACAAAAATAATTACATTCTAAAAAATATGACTTAGCTTATAGATTTTTTTTGCATTTTCCCCAAATGCACAGGGATTAACAGATCTGATTTGCCTTTACCGGTAGTCGTTTGCTCCGGGCTAGTTGTAACATTCCCTGGGTACAATCAGTTTATACCAATTATGACATTGGATTTTCTAAAGGATTTATTTTCCTTTAACCATTCGTAAAAATGGTTTTTCAATGGATATTGGAATTATCCATTGTCCTAAACTTTATCGTGTTTAAACACATTACGCCAACATATATATCGAACTTGCCAACCTCCAACATTTTCAAAAATAACTACAAGTATCTTTACAAAATATTCCTACCATTTTCGGGTTTAAATCGTATGGCTCTTATGTGTAATGTTCTAAAAAAATAAACCAAAATGTGGGAAATCAAAATAACATTTTTACAAAAAGGTGAGAAATTCAAGCATAGGGACCATCTCATTTTGGCCTTCTTAGCACGATGTAAAATTTTTCCCAAACTCTTTTGTTTTAAGAAAAAAATCCTTAAGAATTGGTTATATCGAAAATCATGGTAAAGAAATGGTAGGATTGAGAAATCCATTTTCCATATTCTTTTTTTAACAATATCCTTATGAAATGATTGAATTGAGAAATATTTTTTTTAAAATGTCCTTATGAAAGGATTTATCTTTCCTTAAAAATTTGTGAAAGAATTTTTCGTAAGTGCTTTTATGCAAATGAGATGCATGCGCATGTTTTCAAGGCGATACGAAGATGCAACTGCTACAAATACTTTACAAAAGCTAGATGTTATGATGCTTGAGCATGTCAGGTGGTGCAATGTATAAAGAATGATTAACAACAATAAACAAATGTAAATAAAGACGTCAATTCCATATGTGATCACTCTAGAACAACTTTCATCGAACATAACAAGTTTCTCGTCACAAAAAAGAAAACATGTTCTTCTGCATGTAAGCTTCCACTGTAGCTCCTGATCCTTTTGTCGCTTCAAGCAGGCAGAAGACTCGCGATCCCTTTTCTACCTTAACAATTTTTTTAAGAACAATATTATCTGATATGAAGGATTAAAATTTTTAAGAAAAATTCCATTGTGGAAGGGTTGAATTAAAAAATTTGATTTTAAGAAAAATATTCTTAAGGAAATTGAAATAAAAATTTGAGGGAAAATGTATCCTTAAGGAAGGATTCGATTTTAAGAAAAAATACCTTTGTGGAAAAGTTGAAATAAAAGGTTTTAAGAAAAATAACTTCATGGACGGTTAAATTAAAACTTCGATTTTAAAGAAAAATACCCTTACGAATAGGTAAAATTAAAAATTTAATTTTTAAGAAAAATATCATTATGAGATTGTTAAATTAAAAATTCGATTTAAAGAAAAAATACCCATATAAAAGGGTTAAATTTAAAAACTTGATTTTTAAGAAAAATACCCTTATCAAAAGGTTAAATTAAAAGTTCGTTTTTTAAACAATACCCTTATAGAATGGTTAAATTGAAATTTTGATTTTTAAGTAAAATGACATCTCTTTTAGAAACTACTGAAAAAACTTTAATTTTCTGCAGTTGGCATTCTCGCTGGCTCGATCACTTCTAGCACCAATGTCGATCCTACAAGTTTTCATCTTTTGCCTTGAGACACCTTCTATTCATGGTGAAAGTTTTCTAATTTGAGTGACCAGTTTGAAAATCGACCATTTATATCGTGTTATGCAAACGTAAAATAAATGAAAAACAAAAGAAAAATAAAAAAGGGTTAGTATACCAAATATAATTGAAAAATAAATGCAAGACAACAGAAAAAATTCGTAGCATGAAATAGACCTAATCATAGTTATCTAATATTCTAGGATGTCCGCATGGCTCTAGAGGGGTGGGTTTTCTATGTCCTCTACATGCAATTTTGGTGCTAAAAGGTACCTGAATTGTCCTTGCTATCCCCTACTAAGGGTAGCAAGGCCCTCGATCATCACCCATTATAGGCTTATTTCAATCGGGTTCAATTCAGGGGACCCATTCCTCTATGCCCACACGGAGAAATGATATTCCCACGAAAACATAGAGTAGTAAAGCCCCGAAGGTACTTGCTAGGCCCATACGGAGGGACAATATCCTCTCGAAAGCAATAGCATTTTCCCCTCACTTAGACAAACGAGTTTATATGTCAATTTTCAAATGCGTTAAAATAAACTCGCATTTATAAATAAATATTAGTTTAATTGTCATTTTAACCTGCAACTTGTGATATTAGTAAAGCGGTAAATTTTTTGGCTTAACTCCTTTTTGTTTTGAAAAACAAAATAAATCCCCAGCGGAGTCGCCATGCTGTAGCAACTATTTTTTGAGTCGAAGGCCGCTACAAAAATAATTAATTATAAATATATATTAAAATGGGGGAAGTCCTCTCTAATTTGAAAATTTTATTTAAAAGGGGAATTTAAGGAAAACTCATATTTTTGAAGAATTTGGAGTCGCCACCGGTCATTTTGGTAGACCGGACACTATTAAAACAAAAACCAGAGATTCCTTTTTAAAAACTTGGGTTCGAGAGTTGATTACGGAAGGGGAAGGATTAGCACCCCCACACCGCCAAAAATTGGTACCAAATAATTAACGCTTTATTAATATCAAATTTTACGGGTTAAAGTGACGATTAAATTAAAATTTGATTATATGTGCGAGTAAATTTTAAGGGCTCAATTGTTCGAGGGATAAACGAAAACTACCATCTACGTCTTAGACTAGTAGCCAAGTTTACCGTCGAAAAAGAGAGCACCGCATTGGCAATTAAATATACCGATATACAACTTAATAAACATGATAAATCATACATATACATAAATAAAACATGGACATTAATATATCATAAAATCTATATCATATATTAAATTTAATACAACATACAAAAATATATTAAAAAAACATACCAGTATTAAATACAAAACTATATATCACCCTACTTCTAAACTAATAAAATAAATACAAAGATAAGGATTGAATTTTTACCCCTAAGAACTCGGACGAAAAACTTTGACCGATCCCACCAAAATCTCTGCACCACCTTATCGTGGCCCAAAAATTAACTAGATAGGATCATAAAAGGACCTCCGATCAAATGTTGGATCGAACCAACTGAGGCCAAGGGCACTACCCTTGACCCATGGCCAACCTTGCTCAGGCCGGCCTGGCTCCCAATTTTTTTTTGGGGAGCCGAATTGGTTACCGAATTGCTTGCTCCATGCCCCCTTTATATAGGCAAAATGGGAGGTGATAGGGTGACGTGAAGATTTATGCTCTACGTTTTTTTCCCTTTTTTGCTTTTCTTTTTTGTTTTATTTATTTATTTATTATTTATTTATTTTTTGATTTTTTGTTATTATATATATAAATTGCTTTTTTGACTTTTTTTCCTTTTTTATTGATTTCTATATTAATAATATTACTATTTAAATAATACTAATAATACTACAACCCGGACAAAAATGAGTGATGACAAGTTTAAGGTTCGTTCGTATGTTCGGTCCAACTATCCTTTCAGTCAGTTTGTATATTTTTTGTCTAGTTCATTTAGTCCATCCATCTATCTGTCTTTCTATCCATGTATTTCTCTGGTCCTTCTCTATCTATGTTCTTCTGGTCCGTTCGTTCGTCTAATCCGTATATCTTTTCATCCAGTCTGTCTATCTATCTATCCATTCAGTTCGTCTGGTTTATCTATCAATTTGGTCTGTATGTTCGTTCGTTCGGTCCGTATGTCTATCTGTTCGGTCTATTATTCTATTTGTCCAGTTTGTTCGTCTGTCTATTTGTCTGTGTGTCTAGTTATTTTGTATGTTCTTATGGTTTATTTGTATGTCTGTCCGATCTATCTTTTCGTTCGTTCGATCTTTATGTCTGACCAGTCATTTTGTTCGTCTATTTGTCCCACAATCCGCCTATCTATTGGTTTATCCAACCATTGGATCATCTATCCGTCTATCTTATTTGACCATTCGATTCGTTAGTCTGTCTATTTATTCAGTCAGTATGTTGATCTGTCTGGCTTGTCCATCCATATGGTTGTTCTTTTGTCGAGTCTGTCTGTTCATCCAGTCCATTCATCTCCCTATTCATCCAATTCATCTGTCCTATCCATCCACCCATCCATCTATAAGTTCAGTCCCTCTGTATGTTTGCATGGTCTTTTCGTTTGTTTGGTCTGTATGATTATTTGTTCGATTCGTATGTCAGTCTGCCCGTCTGTAAGTTCAGTCATATTGCATGTTCACATGGTTTATTTGTCTGGTTCGTACATATATTTGTCTATTCGTCTATCTATCTGTCTGGTTTGTCTATTTATCTATTTGTCTGGTTCGTCCGTCTTTCTAGCTGTACGTACAGTCCTTTTGTATGTTCGTTCAGTTTATCTGTTCGTTCGTCTGATCTGTATATCTGAATGGTCTATCTATTAGTTTTTTCGGTCGATCTGTCCATCATGTCTGTCTTTCCCGTCCGTATGTCTGACAAGTCTATCCTTTTATTCGGTTTACCAGTCTGTCTATTTGGTGGTTCTCTCGTCCGTTCATCTATCTGTCTATCTCGTTCGTTCAGTTCGTCAGTCTATCTGTGTGGTTAGTCTATCTGTATATCTATATGTCTAATTGATCCATCGTAGGTATGTCTGTCTATTCATCTATTCGGTATGTCTATCCTATCTATCTTTTTAGTTTGGTTTCTCTTATCTGTTCGTTCGGTTAGTTTGTCTGTCTGGTCTATCCCTCCGATCTGGTCTGTTTATCCAGTCTGTTTGTATATCCGTCTGTTCGCTTAGTCTATCCATTTGGTCTGTCTTTCCTATTCGTCTCTCTAATTCGATCTATTTGTCTATCTATTTATTCGTCTGTCATATTTGTCCCTCTAATTCGTTTATCATATATGTCCCTCTAGTCTGTCTGTATGTCTGTTTGTTTAGGTTTAAGGTTTATAGATTACTATTTAGGGTTTAAGGTCCATCTATCTAGTTTATCTATCTGTTTGTTCGTCTGTCTACTCACCCAGTCTATCCCTCTATATGTTCATCTAATCTGTCCGTCCGTCTAATTTGTATGTTTTTTCGTCTAATTCTTTCAATCTAGTATGGATATTTGTCCATCTGGTCCGTATATTTTTCCATCTAGTCTGGATATTTGTTTGTCTGGTCCATCCATCCGTTTGTCTGTCTATCTTTCCGATCTATTCATCTTGTTCATTTGTATGTTAGTCCAGTATGTTTGTTTGTTCAAAAGTTCAGTTCGTCTGTCTATTTGTATAATCGGTCCATCTATATGTTCAGTTCGTCTGTCCTATTTATTCGTTTTGTCAGTCTAGTATGTCTGTCGTGTCCGTCCATTTATCTTGTCTATTCATCTGTTCGTATGTCCATCAGTCAGGTTCATTCGCCTGTCTGTCTGTCATGTTTATCCTTTTACCTCTCTAATTGGTCCAGTCTGTCCATCTATTCATCACTTCGGTTTGTAAGTTCGGTCCCTTCGTCTGTATATTTGTCTATATGTTCATTCCATATATTTGTCTGTCCTTACGTCTGTTCGGTATGTCTATTTGTTTGTTTGTCTGTTTATCTATTTAATATTTAAGGATTATTATTTATGGTTTATTATTTAGGGTTTGATCGTTTATCCAATTCGATCATCCGATCAGTCTATCTGTCTAATCGATCAGTCCGTCTGTTCGTACGTCCTACCAATTTATTTGTATATCTGTTAATTTGTTTGTACGTTCGTTTATTCAGTCTGTTTGTAAATCCGTTCAGTTCGTTCGTCTTTATGTTCGTCTGTCATTTTGTCTGTCTTGTTTGTTTGGTCGGTCGGTCGGTAGGTACATCTGTCTGTCCAGTCAATCATGCTCGGCTGTTTGTTTGTCAGTCTAGTTTGCCTATCTGTCTGATTAAAGTTTATGGTTTACTATTTAGGATTTATCTATCTATCTGGTCTGATCATTCATTCGGTCCTTCTATCTGATCATCCATTCAGTCAGTCTTTCTTTCTGTTCGTCTGTTTCATCTTTTCATCAAGCCTATCTTTTAGTATGTCCATTTGTTTGTATGTCTGTTTGTCCAGTCCGTCTATCCGTCTGTATGACCAGTTTGTCCGTTTGATCCGTTAGTCTGTCTATTTGTTCGTATGTCCGTTTATCGTCCGATCAGTTTATCTATTTGGGGTTTAAGAATTACTGTTTAGGGTCTATCCAGTTTATATGTTTGTATGTTCATCCCTTTCTATGTTCGTCCATCCGTATGTCTGTCCAGTTTGATCCAGTTTATCCGTCTGTTCGTCAGTTCATCTATTTGTTTATCCGTATGTATGTCTGGTTCGATCTAGTCTAGCTGTTTATTAGTTCGGGTTATATGTCTAGTAAGTCTATCTGTTCATCAGTTCGTATAATCTATCTGTCTGTAGATTCAGTCCAGTTTGGTTCAATTTAGTCTATTTGTTCGTCGGTCTGGTCTATATGTCTGGTACGTCTGTTTGTTCGTTAGTCTGGTCCATCTGTATGTCTGATCTGTTTGTTTAACCAGTCTGTCTGTCTGTCCGTATAATTGGTCTGGTCGTATATGTAGCATGTCTATTTGTATAATCAGTTCGCTCGTCTATATGACCGGTCCGTCGGTCCAACCGACCAGTCCGTTCGATCTATCTATCTATCCATTCGTATGTTCGACCTATCTATTTTCTGTCTGTCTTTATATCTAGTCTATTTGTTTGTTTGTATATCTATCCGTCTATTTAGAGTTTAAGGATTACTATTTAGGGTTTACTATTTAGGGTTCGTCTATCTATCCGGTTTGACTGTCTGAGAGGTCTGTTCAGTTTGTCCATTCGTCCAACCATTTTGTTCGTCCGTTCATCTATTTGTCTGTCTGTTTGTCTGTCATTTTATTTGTATTTTCCATTCGGTTAGTATGCCCGTCTGTTCGCCTGGTCTGTCTGTCTTTTTATTCGTTTGTCCGTTTGCCCTTCTAGTCTGGTCCGTCTGTTTGTTCGTCAATCTGGTCTGTCCGTCTATTCGTCAGTCTGATCTATTTGTCTATCCTATTAGGGTTTAGATTTTACTGTTTAGGATTCATCCCTCTATCCGGTCTAACCGTCTATTCAGTCATTTTGTCTGATCATCCATCCATTATTTTGTTCGTTCGGTCTGTTTGTCTTTCTGTCCGTCCGATCCGTCCGTGTAACACCCTCAATCCAAATTTCACATTTAGGCATGAAGCCTAACCCATTGTCATTAAATTTCCAATCTAGTTTAGCCCAAACCACATTCATTTTCATAAAATTTATTAAGTTCCAATATTCGACATAGATAAATAGTTAAAAAAATTTACATGAAAACTCCATTTAAAATACATAATTAAAAGCAGTCGACTCATAAGTTAAAATACAAAAAATAAGAGTTGCAATACAACATAGGGTCCTATGAATACATGGCCCAAATAATCAAAGTATTGTACTCGGACACAAGTCGATGCTGAAGTCCTACTTCGATGTTGCTCCAACAAAGCACGCCAACCTACTAACCTGCGAATAGAAATAACGATCCCGACCGCTGAGCTAACGAAGTTCAGTAGATACACTTCCATTCAATCATGCTTCATGCAAATCATAAATAAGAGCACACAGCTAAAAATGCTAACACGACAACATAATAATATTTGCGCTACCTCTAGCCGCCTAAACACATAGCAAACAACAATGGATGGATTACTCTCACATAGCACATATGCATCATGCCAACAAACCTACAGTGAGGCCCGATACCACTAATCCTTAGGATCAAACACTCTGAGTGAGGCTCGGTTCCACTAAGCATCGGGATCATACACTCATGCTCAGAATCTCTTATCAAAATTCTTCGAATGAGGCCCAGTTCTACTAAGCATTAAGATTATACATTCAACAAGTCTTCAACCAAGGTGTTACAATATATTCTTTCTCTCACTGGGTATCCGAATCCTAACAAACAATGGCGAATCGGCCAATAAGTGCCCTTACTTGGCACGCAACATCACATGATCCACCAAGGATCCCTATGGTTGCTATTACAAACAAGTCACCCAAGGTTTTACCAAGTTATTACTCATTATGCTCGTATGTGATGTTTAAATCTCGGTTTCTCAATTTACTACTCATTTTACCACATTTAGAAGCCTATTGGGCCTTAGTCCTCGAATTATAGGCCCCTCGAACTCAAAACGTATTTTTTGAGTAGATTGCCCAGTGGGTATCGATACACAGCAACGTGTACCGATGTGTCTTTTTGGGTACCGGTACTCAACTTCACACACGTAGAGGTTTAAGCAGCAACCCTGTACCGATGCACGTGAGCCGTGTACCGATACCTCTTCAGTACCGATAAGCTCTTAAGCATACCGATACACTTTTTCGCTACTGGAATTCTGATGAAAGAAGGGGTACCGATACCCATCTTATGTGTTCTGATATTCCCTTCAAGGATTTCCTGTGTTCATCAAATAAAACACAGAGTATCGATACGCGTTCAACCTGTATCGATACTCGAACCCAGAATTTATTTTCTAGAGTTCACACATCACCTCTCATGCCTCCAAAACCTAATGTTAAGGCCCAAAATGAACCCACAAGTTAGGATAGGTGGTTTAAGTAACTTTCTACCATTTTAAGCCGTTTTAACATCACTCGTAGGATTAACCATTAAAGAGGTCTCAAGTATTCAAACAACCAAAACATCAACCAAGCAATAAGGTAATCAAATTTATGATTTCCAAGAACAGGAAGGAGTTAGTAGTGTACTAACCTTACTCCTACAACAAAGAGTGAAGCTCCTAGCCCAAGCTTCAAACCTTCTTCTTCCCTTGCTCCTTGGAAGAGTTTCCAACTTCTTTCACTACAAGGAAATGTCGTAAATCAAATTACAGCCTTGCTGGAAACTTAATATATAAAAAAGGAAAAATTCTACAACAAGAAATGGAGTCAAATCCCACATTCTCGTTCTTCCTCTTCAACCCCCACCAAACGCCTATTTTCCAACCTCTACCAAAACCAACCATTCTTACCTTGATAGATAGATCCCTGAATGATGATTAACCTTCCCTCAACAACCAATCCAAGATTCACACTTCCAAACACAAAAAATTAACCTTTTTCTTTTAGATGGGTTAGGGGATGATAATGGATAGAGGTTGAAGACAATGGGACATAGTGAGCCCATTCTCTTGCTTTTCAACAGATAATTAAAGAAGCTCACATATTTACTCTTCAAAATAATTATAAAATTACATCATTATCCCCCATTGTCTTCCTAACATATCCTCAAACAAATAACTCAAGCCCAACAACCATAAACAAGCCCACTAAGGCTCTCAAACATCTTGGCCCAAACGTGAAGCCCACACTTTGGGTTAAACCGATCCTCGGATTTTAAAATTCAAGTCGTTACAACCTTCTGTCCAATTCGTCATTTGGTATGTCCGTTCGTCTAATCTATCTAGGTTTACTATTTAGGGTTTGTTTGTCTATCTACTTTGACCGTTCGATCGGTCTGTCTATTTATCCATCTGATAGGTCTATTTGTCATTCTGTTCATTGGTCTGCTTGTCTATCGATTTATTTGTCTGTCTGTCGGTCCATCTGTCTGTCCAATCTGTTTGTCTTTCTGTCTGTTCGTCCATCCGACTATCTGTTTATTTATTCAATTATTTGTTTGTTTAGGGCTTAGCTTTTGTTTAGGGTTCATTCATCCATTAGTTCGTACATACTTATCTCCAGTTTGTCCATTCGTTTGTTTGTCCGTCCTTACATCTGTTTATTCGTTTGTTTGTTTGTTTAGGTTTAAGGATTACTATTTAAGGTTTATAGTTTAGGGTTCATCTATCCGTTTGTCAAGTCGGTCTGTCTATCGTCTGATATGTCTGTTCGATCGTCTGTTTGTTTGTTTGGTTAGTCTGTCTATTTTAGGTTTAGGGTTTATGTATTACTTTCTAGGGTCAGTTCGTCTGGTTCGTCCGGTCCATCTGTCCTTATGTTCAGTTCGTTTGTACATCTGTTTGTTCTTTTGTTTGTTTAAGTTTATGGATTACTATTTAAGGTTTATAGTTTAGAGTTCATCCGTCTGTCCAGTCAATCATTCTATAGTCTGATCTATCCGCTCGACCATTCGCCTGTTCGTCTGTTTGGTTCGTCAGTATGTTTTGGGTTTACGGAATACTTTCTAGGGTTAGTTCGTCTGGTCTATCTGTCTGATCGTATGTTTGTCTGATTTGTTTGTTCAGTCTATTTAGGGTTTACTATTTAGGGTTTGTCCATCTATCTGATCCTATCCGTACGTTCGGTATGTCTGTCTGGTCTGTTTGTCTATTCGTATGTCTATCTATTTAGGGTTTAGGTTTACTATTTATGGTTCATTCGTCCATCTTTCCGATTCGTCCATTCGATTTGTCTATCTGCCAGGTCTGTCCGTTAGTCTAGCTGTCTGATTGTTCGCCAGTCTGGTCCGTCTGTTTGTCTGTCCGGTCTGTTTGATTGTTTGTATGTTATTTAGAGTTTAGGGTTTACAATTTAAGGTTTTGGTTTCGTTCGTCCATCCATCCGATATGTCTATCTAAACTTTAAATTAAACCCGCTTAAGAAACCAGAGCTTGAAATATTTTCCAATATAATATTATTATCTCAATCAAATTTAAGCCTAGGGTTGAAATGGGTCATGTCTGAACTCAACCGCCCTAGCCGAGTCCAATTGAAGCCTGTGGGCTAGTCGTGTGGACTTGAAGTCCTCTGGCTCTTGTTTCGAAGATGAGGTTTGTGTCGTGACAACTGCAACACCCAACCGCATGTCGTCCGGTCTCTTTCGTTTCGTATCCATGCAAAAGAAAAGACGCGTCTCTGCAACCTATCCCTTTTTTGCAGGTCTCCATCACTGTTGCTTTTTTTTTTTTCTATTCATTTCTTGTCCATTGACACAACAGGAATCAAAAGTTTTATACCATTACAGACGCGGGCTGTGGCTGGTGGAGAAAGATGTCAAAAACGACACATAAATATGCAGCGGAAAACACTATTAATTTGATTAGTGGTTGGTGTCGTGAGATTAGGTATACAATTAATGTAATGCATTTCCCTATAGCATTAAGCATTGGCAGTGACACAGGTTGAGAGGTTTATTTGTTTTCAAAAATGAGAATTGGGTGGAGAATCCTATTCATGAGCAAGTTGATGGGTTATTTTCTCACCAATCTGGTTAACCTATTATCATGCCACTCCTGTTTTGTTGGTTTTGGTGTTCGCTTCTTGTTCGTTGGTCAAAATTGTTGGCCAATGTATTGAGAAATATTAGCTGCAATGGTAAAATGTGTTCCATTTTTTAAGAGAATTTAAGTTTAAAATTTGAAAACCCATATTGTTAAAAGCAATAAGAAAAGATTGGCCAATGTCACATTTTTATTATTTTTTATTAAGTAAAATATTTACATTCTTAAGGTAAATGTTGGGATTCAAATTCATACGAGATGAAATAACATGAATATCTTTAACCACTTCCAATTAATGATCTCTTTGTCTTCCAGAAATTTAATTATCACTAATTTCTTTATATTCATTTAGAATAACCTAAATAGGTGTGTGCAAAACCGAGTTCTATCAACCGTTAGTAAATTATTTTGGTTAACCGGTAAATTTATGCTATTCAATTTTTTTATCTTAAACGGTATCAACTAAACCAAATAGCATATTGATCGGTTAACTGGAATATTCGATTTAGTTTGGGTACTAATTTTTTAATTCACTTATTAAAAATTCAAATTTAATAATATGATAAATTTAAGGCTTAAGGATGCTTGAAGCCCTTGAACTTTTGAAAAAAAAAATCAATTAAACCCATAATCTTTTTTGGGTAAAACTTTGATACACAGGCTGTGTAAAACTAATTTTACACAAGCCTGTGTATTTACACTATAAAAACTTAAATCCTAAATTTCTAACCCTAACCTTAAAAACCTAAGCCCTAAATCTTAAACCCTATACACTAAATTCTAAACACTAATCTTAAATTATAGACCATACAACATAAACCCCTAAACTTTAAACCCTAAACTAAAATCCTAACCCCTAAAACTAAAAGGCTCGTGTAAACTTTATCAAAGTATGTTCCATCTTTTTTAACCCAATTAAACTTCTGAACCAATAAATTCAATTAATTAAGTCATTTGACCAATTTATTGAACCATTTAATTTTAAAACTAATATAAAGAGGTTCAGGTTATTAAAAATTAATGTATTGATTTGATTTATTTGATGATCTAATTGTTAGTTATAAAATAAAGAAATATGAGATCCATTAATTGGTTGAGTGATCAAGAATACTCATATTATCTTATCTTGTATAAATTCAAATCTCGGCATTTGCATTGAGAATATAATTTTTATTAACTTAATGACTATTTTATAACAATTTGATAAATTTTAATGATCATTTTGTAACATGTCGATCAATATAGTGTTCACTTTGTCTGGTAAAATTCGGTGGATATTGTACTTGGAAAAAATTCTAATCTATTGCCCTTGTCAGATTATTTCCAATATATTGCATTGCTACAGTAATCTTAAAGTCGGATTACTTTTGATCAGACTTTGAACAATCTTTTTAATTTTTTAAATTAAAACATTAAAGACAATAAGCTTGTATTTCGTCTTTCTACAATAACCTTGAAGGCAGATTGGTGTGACAGATTTTAATTTTTTACTAAAAAAATAAAAAATAATGTTTAAAGTTAGATGAAAAAAAATTCAATTTTAATATTACTGTAGCAAATATAATAAATTTAAAAATAATCGATCAAGTTTAGTAGATTGATAATTCTTTTTTCCAAGTACAATATTCACCCAATTTCTCTATTTTTAGTTGATTTTTTAAATTCATAACTTATTTAATAAATTATGATTATAATCCATGTGAATATAAATAATATAATTATATACGCAACTAATTGATGTATCCCAAAAGTAATTATATATTATGCTTGATTGATTGAGGGTTGAGGAGTGAGGATCGATAAAAACGTGATTAAAGGGAAAAGATGCTGCTATTTGGCCTAATTATATCCTCTGATTTTCTTTGTAGGCGCCCCCACACTTGCCGACTTTACCAACACTCTCTTCTCTTCTGTTCGTCACCTAAAAAGAAATTGTTAAAGTAAAGCCTCAAACCAGCTTTTGTACTTTGTAGTAGAAGACACAGACAAACAGGGTCACATTTTTTAATCTTTTAACAATATGTTTAAATTTAAAATTTTTAAATAAAAGTTATATTTTTATTGGAACTCTTTTTTAATATATCTCTTCTTCTGCTTTTTAAATCTTACATGAATGAAGGGGATACAAGTTTTAACAAAGATTAAAGAAAAAGCAAAGCTTTACTTACATTTTACAGATTCCAATGGATACAGGCCAGGCTTCTGTTTGATAGCAAAATCCAAAAAGAAGACCTATTATAGCCCCACCTAATAAATTCTTGCTACTAAAGAAAAGAAAATTCTCAACAAATTAATTTAAAAATCATTGAATAAATAAAAAATTGAGCTGCAACCTGCAGAAAATGTTGCAGTCGGGCCATCTTCCTCCTCCCATCTCTCTCTCCCTAATCCAAAATTTTGATACTATTTTTCAATAATAACAATAGCCATGTCATTGCCATTTCTTACAGAAACCACTGCTTCTTCTTCAACAACAATAGCAGAACATCTAAAACTAAGGAGACCAACCAGAAGCCAAACCAACATGACAGAAACAGATCCAAACCCAGTGTCGGAAACCCCATCTCTAATGCAATCCACTCGTTCTAAATCTTCCATTTCCTCTCTTTTCCTCCCCATCAATAATGGAACAACCAAAAAGAAAGCCAACCCTTTTAGCCAGTCGACTCTCAGAGGACTTGGCTGCACCGCATCTGCATCGCAGCAGGTGTCGGTGCCTGCCTTGATACGCACATCAGCCGATTGGGAAGCTAACAAAGTAAAAAAGAAAAACAAAACACAGCAGCAGCAGGAACAAGAAAAGAAGAAGAAGAAGAAGAAGAAGAAGAAGAAGAACAGTGAACTTGTTGGTAATGAGAGTAATAAGGTGCATCATCAGCAAGGTGTGGTTTTGAATGAAGGGAGTGGTTATAACATTAGTTGTGGGGTGATTCAGGATGTTTGGTGCGGACCTGGAATTGGGTTTTCAGCTGATGCTGTTGGTTCTGTGGATCGTGTTGTGGCAAGTAGAAACGTATCTGCAAGAGGGAAGATTGACGTCGAAAAGATCAACCACGGGGAGGTATATCCATTTTATCCCCTTTCATCATCCTTTTATGTTATACATACAGTTTTGATCTGGATTTGGCTCTAGGATTAGGTCTTTTCTTTGTTCCTATATTTCCCTTTTTTTGGTTGCCCTCCAAAAGCCCGACTAATCTTAACCGACTAGCCTTACACACCTATCTTTGGTAGCTGAGTCTCTTGCGGTATTTTCTGCAAAGGCAAAGTCTCAAACTCGA
The DNA here is from genome assembly GCA_019671005.1 of Hibiscus mutabilis. NCBI lineage: Eukaryota > Viridiplantae > Streptophyta > Magnoliopsida > Malvales > Malvaceae > Hibiscus > Hibiscus mutabilis. The sequence continues at coordinate 40,962,832 of CM033737.1, forward strand.
AACTTGCTTAAGCAATACCAATTGCTTGCCACCTAGACTAACCCGTTTATATTTCCCTCTTTTTATGCTTAGTTGTGTTCATCCTAGTCTGGTGGATGCATTCATCTTTAGCAAGCTGATGCATTATTTATGAGACTGTTTAATTACATGACTTTTCATTCTCCTTTTGATAATCAATTACACCACTTTTTGGCCATTCATAAATTCATAGTGAATGGTTAATTGATCCCCTCCCCAAATTTCATTTTTTCCCTTGGGAAAATCTCATTTCTCTGTTCCTTTTCTTGCAGATAAATAAAATGTCAATAAAACTTCTTTAGGAACACTTCAAGTCTTAAATAGTTTACACAAACCCACAGATTTGTTGTTTCTGAATGAACAAATTGCAATTACTGAAAGTTTTATTGTGCCTTTAGTTGGTTCCTTCTTTGCATTTGAAGCAAAGTATATAACATGTTATGTATTGACTCAAGTCCAGAGGTCGAAGATTACTTGGTTATTAGGTTTATTTATTAAGTAAATATTTATATTTGAAAATAACTCTAATGGAATAATACTAAGTATTTGGCTCTACAAATCTTTTGTAAGATGGTTTTTTTAGAGATTTTGGAAGTGTTTTTGGTAAAATATCTTGTTTATTAGATATACCGGGTTTGGGAAATATATTGGGTTTTTGGGATATAGTGAATTCCTTTGAATATAGTCTTTGTAATCTGTATTTTTATAGTGTATTTTCTTCTCTCATCCGTAAAGGTAGACATGGCCAAACCGCGTTAAATCTCGTTTATGGTCTTATTCTACGTTGATCGATCTCACGTTGTTTATATCACTGATGAAAGGCAATATCTTTGGATGAAAAGCCTATGAAGGATCGTATCAGATTAGGAGATAGTTATGCAGAACTTTTGATAAGCATGTAAAGGTTCATGTACATGATTTTGTTTTCTCCTTTCAGCATGATCAGTGTTCTATTATAATTTATGATATGACTTTGTTATTGTGTTGGCTGATTTTGTTTCATTATATTTTGACAGCCTTCTTGTACAGCAAGGCGGACTGTAAATCCTGAAACACTCTCGTTTCTTGATTCTGATTCAGATTTCATCTCATCGCATCCTAAACCCGATTTCTTTGGAGCTAGATACTATCGCCATGCTCGACATCCTGCTCCGGAGGGGCTTGCTGAGGTATGTCCATATTTTTGTGGGCTGCTATATGAATTTCAAGTGAATGTCGTTTCTGCAATATTGTTAATTGTTACAGGTATAGCTTGCTGAGGTATGTCCATATTTTTGTGGGCTGCTAGCACAAAGAATACTTGTGAATCTGACTGTTCTTGTTTTTTCCTTTTTTTAAATGGAATTTGAACATATATTCCTTTATCCTTGTTTGTTCAAGTATTCGTGTTTGAGACCCGTGTTTGAGCTGTATGAGAATATGGAGGTATGACTTTCAAATGATCCTTGCACCTGTACTAGACAGATACGAATATTCGACTCTCACAGTTGAGTCCTAGAAACATAGGAATGAAGGAAATGCAAGAGTTTATACTTTATATGGTCGGATAGAGGTACATATGGTGTATGGTGTTTGCGTAGGGATGATTCTAGTAAATGCTGAAAAGAGCTTTCTATTTATTGAGATTTTAATATCTCGAAAGCGAAAAACAAATTCAAATAGTAAATTAAATTGTTGGTGGTTGCTGGGGTAGATGATGATGCTACAGAACAACTTGATAATGGGGGCACACGATCGATTTAGCGACTGGAGGCTTGATATCGATAGCATGTCATACGAGGTATGTTATGTCGTCTTTACCTTGTCAAATTGTATGATTCCATTTCTTTAAAGAACAAACATTGTCTTCACTGCTGCAAAACAGCAATTGCTGGAGCTTGGTGATAAAATCGGTCACGTCAACATGGGATTGAGAGAAGACGAGATGAGTAGATGCCTGAGAAAGATGAAGGGCTTGATTAAGGAAAACAAGTGTAGCATTTGCCAGGTGAGTAATCGAATTGGATTCAGTCATGTTCCAATCCCATTATCTTCTCTCTTCATTTACACTTCCAATGTTTCGGATAGGAGGAATACGAAGCAGATGAAGAGATGGGAAAGCTGTGTTGCGGACACGGTTTTCACGTCCAATGTATAAAGCAGTGGCTTTTGCATAAAAATACTTGCCCCGTTTGTAAGACCGAGGCCACGCCCCGGTGCTAGCAACCGACGTTGCTTAGCCCTCTTGAATCACTACCATGGTTTTGTGATTGAGTTGCTACTACTTGCCTTGCCCATTCCCATGTGTTATATACTTATATTTCTATTATTTTTCATGTTAAAATCATATTCAAGATATAATATATTTATGGAAATTTTGATTTGTTTATAGTACTTGTTATATAAATCTTGACATGTTTATGTATTTGAGACTGTTTAAATATGTTGTGCGACGGTTGTTCACTTCATCCCTTAACCATGATGTTAGAGATTGGATCCCTACCTATGTAAATGAAGTACATTTCATGGCTAGTCGTTTATCTCTTAGTGATAATACCTACGATAAGAAGATTAGTCGTTGCTATCTTCATTCAAACCAAAAATGTTAGTTTTATGTTGCTTCAGTTCCTTATTAGGGGATGGCAATGGATAGTGGAGCAGGTGTTCTTGTCTGACCTGACTTTGTCTTTCATTATGAGGTTGAAAACATTATTTCATTGCTCTATACCATTCTGCATCGGTTCTTTAAAAAAATAGAGTAATATTTTGAGATGGAAACAAAATATAAAAGAAAAACAAACATCTTCAGATTTTATGGGTTTTTTTTTAAATAGTTTGTCATTTCACACTGTTATATGCCATTAATATTATATATTTTTGTACATCATTATTTTTTAATAACCTTTAAATAAATATTAAAATTCTCAAAGATTTGTTATAAACTATTTTTCAAAATTAAATTGAATAATTCTTTCATATTTTTATTTTTAATCCCTCTTAAAAACTTTTAATATTTATTTAAAAATCATTAAAAAAAATTAGTGGCGTGCAGTGAGATTTGTCGCCTGTTGTAGACTCTGAAAATAGTCACTTGAACCGATCAACATGCTCATAATTTCATCTATTTGCTTTTGATTTTGTGAACCCCAAATCTATATTGATTGGATTATCTGGAAACTTATTCCTCTCTCTATGTTTGCTAATACTAATTTTAAGAGAAAATCTGATATAATTCACATGTTTTCAATCTGTTTTAGCATACACCCATGGTTTTAATTGATCCATGAAAATCGAAACGAATGAATCTTTTGGATTATACTGACTTTGAGCCATTGTTATTTGTTTTTTTAATAGTCTAAATGAGATTATATTGGTTTATAATTTTTTTTCAATGATATATTATAAAGGGAAATATCTCATGCACCGGTGGTGAAAACAAAAAGTTTTCACAAGCACCTTAGTTTTAGGGTTTAGAGACTCAGTTTAGAATTTAGGAGTTCCAGTGTAGGTGTTTACATTTTAGGGTTTATGGTTAAATTTTAAAGTTTATGGTTAGAATTTAAGATTTAAAGGTTAGGGTTTAGTGTCTAGGGTAATATGGTTAGAGATTTAGGTTTTAACCTATAAACCTTAAATGTTGACCATAAACCCTAAATTCTAACCACACTCCCTAAAATTAAAATTCGTATACTAAAACCCTTAAACACTAAATCCTAAACAATATCCATAAACCCTAAAACTAAGGCATTTGTGAAAACTTTTATTTCTATAAACGCTTGTGCATAGAATAATTGCTCGTATTATAATCTTATTAATAATTAAGTGATCTGCAACATAATTTAGAAAGGAAAAGAACAACACCATTTAGAGAACAAAAAATCTCTAATTTTTTTGGTAAATTTTTAATACACAGGCTTGTGTAAAATTTTACACAAGCATGCATATTTATACTATAAAATCTAATTCCTAACCTTAACCCTAAAAACTAAACCCTAAACCTTAAACCATAAACCCTAAATTATAAACACTAACCTTATATTCTAAACCTTACAACCTAAACCTCTAAACTAAAGCCATAATCCCTAAAACTAAAAGCACGTGTAAACTAAAGTTTACACGGCCTGTGTATTAAAGTTTTTTATTCTTTTTTTTTCTCTTTTTTATGCCCAACGTTAAAAAGTTAAATCTTATATGATAATTATTTGATACACTAGTAGTGTAAACTAAAAGTTTTCACAAGCGCTTTAATTTTAGGGTTTAGGAACTTAATTTAGGGTGTAGAGTTTAGGGATTTAGGTGTAAATTCTATTCATAGTCCCTAAATTTTAAATTACTAAACCTAAACCCCTAAACTCTACATCATAAATTAAGCTCATAAACCCTAAAATTAAAACAATTGTAAAAATTAAAAGTTTCCGCCGTCAGTTTATTGGATATAAATTCAATCTTATATTCTTATCTTAAATCATACCTAACAACTAAAATATAACCGCCAATCATAAATCCCAAATCTTAATCCTAAAACTCATTTTTTTTTAATGTTTACACTTTTACGTCTAGTTTTCTGCCGGTGCCATAGAAGCGAAAAGAAAAGGGAACAAATTTAAAGACTTGCAATAAGTAATTAAACGTAAATGGCAGAGTATGTTTTAGATTTTAGCTGCGAAACACATCTGGGTTGCTTAACTTCAAAACATTAAACTGCAAAAACCAAAGAAAAGACATGTTTGCTGAAAGTAAATTTCAAGTGCAAGAGAAGGGAAGCAAACTTCATAGGATTATGACACTTTGTCCATTCTCAATGCTAACATTCCACCCAAAAACCTGCAAGTCAAAAGAGCTTTCCAATCCCAACTTGACCAAAGGGCATTATCGCCCAATTCACAAATCCATGGACCATTATCAACTTGCCTAGTGTTTTTATACGCATGGTTTCATCCCTTTCATACATTCAAACATCTTCATTCTTGTCATTTTTGCCCTTCATCTTTCCTTCTATTTCCCGCTCCTGCTTCTTTCTCCAGGCACAGGCTTTATTTATACCAGGCCTCCTATGGTATATAAACATCTTTTTCCTCACCTTGTTTGTTGGTTTCTTCATTGCTGTAATGTTGAGGTATTATCAGCTCTTTACTTTTCTACTTTTATTCCATCTTCTATTAAGTAAAGTGCAGTTATTTTCTTGATGTTTTGTGATATTATTTGTGGGGTTTCTGTTTCTTGTTTATTTATGTTGATTTGCATGATTGGTTTCTTTATTTGTTGATGAATTAATGGATAATTGGGTGGATTCGATTCCTGAAGATCTGATTGAGAACCATTGACTTTTCTTACTATATGTTGTCTTTGGGGATTAAAGGAAGCTTTCATAAGAAATTGTTATGATGTCCTAAAAGGTTTGAGTTTTTGATGTTATTATGGTGTTTTTGGTATTGTTATTAGTTGGTTTTGGTTCTCTGAATGAGCTAAATAATTGGATATGGCATAAAAATTGTACCTTTTCCTTTCTAGGATCTGGTTTTTGAACTGTTTGATAGATGAGTTTGTGTTTGAAACTTTCTGGTGCAGATAAGTTTAGGATTTTTCGGGGTGTCGATGCAAAACAATGCCCGGTCTTGTTATGGATGAAATTAAAGAAGAAGGGGTTATGAATGAAGTTGATAGGACTTCATCACATGTTAAGGAAAATGTGGTTCTGAATAAGTCCCCTAAGAGTAGGAGTACCCGAAGCCCTCACGGTGCGGAATCTGCAGATCGCCATGATAATGGGACGATTCAGGCTGACACCTCCATTGAGCAACTTTATGAGAATGTGTGTGATATGCAGAGTTCTGATCGGTCACCCTCAAGGCCGAGCTTTGAATCATACGGTGAGGAGTCTAGGATTGATTCCGAACTGGGCCATCTTGTTGGACTAGAGATGAGAGAAGTTGAGATAATGCAAGAGGATGTGGATAAACCCGAAGATGATAGTCGTAGTAATTCCTCATCTAAGAAGGGAGGTTCGTCTAGTGGTAAGAAGTCAGGGCAGTTGGACAAGATCCAATCTGGAAGTGTGAAATCCATTTCTTCAGATGATGTCATGAAAGAGCCTCAATCACAGTTGGAGTCCGAAGCATCGACGAAAAACGGCCTCAAGGGAAAAAGTCCACCTGAGAAACCTCCAATCAATAAGCGGAACAATAAGACTCCAAAGAGATCAAACACGGGAGTTGCATCCGTGAAGAAAGGGAAAGGGTCGAAGTTACAAAATGGAACTGAGGATGCTTCTGAGTCATGGTTAGGTAATCCAGATATCGGACCATTTTTACTCAAGCAAGCTAGAGATTTGGTTTCTGCAGGAGAGAATCCCTCGAAAGCTCTTGAATTAGCACTTCGAGCAGCAAAATCATACGAACTTTGTGCCATCGAGAAACCCGGCATAGAACTGGTCATGTGTTTGCATGTTACCGCAACAATATATTGCAGCTTAGGCCAGTACAATGAGGCAGTTCCTCTTCTTGAGCAATCAATTGAGATTCCAGTGATTGAGGAAGGCCGAGAGCACGCTCTCGCTAAATTTGCTGGTCATATGCAGTTGGGTGACACTTACACAATGTTAGGACAGCTTGAGAAGGCCATAACTTGTTATACCACTGGCCTCGAAGTCCAGAAACAAGTTCTTGGAGAAGCAGATCCAAGAGTTGGTGAGACCTGCAGGTATTTGGCTGAAGCTTATGTGCAGGCATTGCAATTCGATGAAGCTCAGAGGCTATGCCAAATGGCTCTCGACATTCACAGAGAAAACGGTTCACCGGCTCTTCTCGAAGAGGCAGCGGATAGGAGGCTCATGGGTCTCATATGTGAAACAAAGGGAGACCATGAAGCTGCTTTGGAGCATCTTGTTTTAGCCAGTATGACCATGGTGGCAAATGGACAGGAGGCAGAGGTGGCTTCTGTTGATTGCAGCATTGGAGACACATACTTATCTTTGTCTCGATACGATGAGGCTGTTTTTGCCTATCAGAAAGCGCTCACTGCTTTTAAGACAACCAAAGGAGAGAACCACCCAGCTATTGGATCAGTCTTTGTCCGGTTGGCTGATTTGTATAACAAGACAGGGAAATTGAAGGAATCAAAATCACACTGCGAGAATGCTCTCCGAATCTATGAAAAGCCCGTGCCCGGGATTCCTCCAGAGGAAATTGCAAGTGGCCTCACAGATGTTTCTGCTATCTATGAATCAATGAATGAGCTAGATAAGGCAATGAAGTTGCTACACAAGGCCTTAAAACTATACAACAATGCCCCTGGTCAGCAAAGCACAATCGCTGGGATCGAAGCACAGATGGGAGTAATGTATTACATGCTGGGGAACTATTCAGAATCTTACAACTCCTTCAAAAGTTCCATTTCGAAGCTACGTGCATGTGGAAAGAGGAAATCCACCTTCTTTGGAATTGTTCTCAATCAAATGGGGCTAGCTTGCGTGCAATGCTACCTTATACACGAGGCGGTTGAGTTGTTCGAAGAAGCCAAAATGATATTGGAGCAAGAGTGCGGACCATATCACCCTGATACACTCGGGGTTTACAGCAATCTTGCAGGCACTTATGATGCAAGTGGCAGGTACAAATATTCTTGTGCTCCTTTCGTCTCCATACCTGATTCTCAATGTCTAATTTTGTTACGGTGATTGTCGTGCACACAGGTTGGATGATGCTATTGAATTATTGGAGTATGTTGTTGTGACGAGAGAGGAAAAACTCGGGACTGCGAATCCTGAGGTATGTGACGAGAAGAAAAGGTTAGCCGAATTATTAAAAGAAGCGGGAAGAGTTCGGAGCCGGAAAGCCAGGTCATTAGAAACCCTTCTTGATGCCAACCCACATGTTTTAAATGGAGAGGGAATCAAGGTTTGATATGTATGGATTTATGTATGTATTTATGATTGAAGATGATGCATTATAGTGAGAAAGAATGAGTGAAAAAAGAATAAAACAAGTTCCTTTTTGTGAATGTGATTATTGGCATGGGTGGGATGAAATAACTATGTGGGGGGATTTGGCTGTACTATTTGTTGTAATTCTATATGGATCTGCTGCTTTGAGTGGTACAAGTAAAGATCTCTGTAATTATTGGTTGCAATGATGATACAACATTTTGTTCGGTTCATCCATTGCCAATCCTGTTGTTATAAATTTAACATGGTTCGCGCTTATTCCCGCTAAGAATTTTTATATTTATATTTGTTACGCAATTCAAAATCATTTTTATTTAATGACCCACAAAGCTAAAACCAACTCTACCGCTCATGTGGGTCATGGGACCCACCTAATACCCGCTATACCCACCCATGACTCACTTCATATAATATAGGGTAAATTACTCAGAACTAGGCAATTCGTTAATTAGACTACTAAACTTTAAAATTGGTCCTATTTTGACCACCGTTGTTAAAAAACTAACAAAAAGGTAATAGAGGGGTGACGTGGCAGTTAACGAAAATTTGTAAAATTACACATTTGGTCCTTGTTATTTACATAGTATATCCATTTGATCCTAATTTTAATTTATTTAAATAAAATTAATCAACCAATCAAATGATGACACGTGTCAACACCCAATTGGATAAAATTAAAGAGGAATGGAATGGCCTTGGGGTGGATTAAACTTGGGACCAATGGATGTTATACCAACACTTTTATCACTGCACCAACCTCTCTTGATGATATAAAATGCACCATTTTATATACATATCTTATATTGCACTAAATGTTAGAAAAAAAAGAAGTAAAAATGGTTGAAAGGGACTCAAACCTAAATCACTTGGGATGTGTAAAATCACACAAATCACCAAATCAAATCAAATAATTAATTAAAATGAAAACATTTTAAATATGTTTAAAGTAGTTATTAAAGCAAGATTTAAAATGAAAATAGATTTATGATTTTTTTTATTTTTCAATTAAATCGAATATTTAAAGTAGTTATTAAATATTCAATTTAATTTAAATATGAAAAATATTATGCAACACCCTTGACCTGGATGTCACAATTGGGCCTCAAGCCTAACCCAAAACCATAAAATTTTGCAACTAGATTTAGCCCAAACAAGGTATTTTCCAAAACATTTAGATCCAATAGTTGAAAACGTAGATAAACAATTTAAATCGGTACAAGGGAGCTCCACTTAAATTTAAAACATTTAAATATTTGACTTCATTAATACAATTTCAAAAGAAAGAATTACAGACTCGACTGCGTAAGGTCCTATGAATACATAACCCCACTAAATGCAAGTATCGTACTCTAAAAACCACCACATGCTGGAATCACGTACTGATGGTGCTCTTCGAACCCACGATCCGATGATCAGCCTACGCACGAAAACAACGATTCCGAGCGTTGAGCTTACAAAGCTCAGTGGTACACATCTACTCTATTATACTTTATGCTAATCATAAACATAAGCATGCAAGCTAGTACGAGTAATAAGAAGAGATAAATAAACATGTAGCGCTACCACTAATCGCCTAAACACATGCTCTCAACATAGCAAAATATCATATATGGCCCACAAGGCCCAACCATACTCGGGATCTTACTAGATCATCCGAGATAAAAGCACACAAGGACATAACCATAAATCTGGAGTAAAACCTGGTGCCACACAGCTTCGGGAACATACACTCTAAGTGAGGCACGGTGCCACACAGCTTTGGGAACATACATTCTTTGGGTGTGACCCGGTGCCACACAGCTTCGAAAACGTACACCAATGCTCTAAATCTCTCATCGAGCATCTTCGAATGAGACTTGGTGCTACACAGCTTCAGGAACATACATTCAGCATCTCTAACCATGGTGTTGCAACACTTTCTTATTGGGTATCCGGATCCTATCAATCATCGATTCAATAATCAAATGCCTACCCGGCATACAAGCAACGCGATCCTAAGGATACCCTATTATTGCTAATCGTCAACATATCATTTATTTTACATTATCGAGTTGTTAATACATTATGGAGAAGTATATAATTAATCTCATTTATGGACTCCATTAATCCACATTAACTTATTATCATCCCACATCAATTTCCATCTTATTATTAGCATTGTCAATTATTCCACTCGGTGGGTATTGGTACTCAAACCCAAGTATCGATACAGTACCCTTAGGTACCGGTAATCATACGCGTACTGATACAAATATTGCTTACTGAAAATTCTCATTTTCCACAAGTATCGGTACGGGTCGAACAATACTGATACGGTCCCCAATCGCGTACCGGTACAGTTGAAGCTTGTACTGATACCCTATACACGGGTTCACACCATTTCTTTAAACTACAACACTTTGTTCAATCTCTAAAGCTTATGAAAGCTGTTATGGTTTGTTTACTAACGCATTCATTCAATTATTATTAATTGCTGGCTTCATAATCATTTAATCGGGTATTTAACCCTTAAGCATAATTCTCATCGAATCACTTTAATTTATTCGAGCAAGCATACAAAACATCACAATCATCAACCAAATCAATCAATCATCGAATAATCACGCTTGCATCTCAAACGACCCTAAACGGTCTCTAAAGCCTTCATGAGTCTCATCATATTCACAATATCATCATGCATCTCATGGATATCGAGTCTCATACTATCAGTCTCCACACATGCATATTCATTGTCTACCTAGTTTGCAGATACTAACACGCAAAGTAATCATATTTATGATGCTCTTGAAGCAATAACAGTTCGAGGTGTACTAACCTTAAGCCAAAGCGATAAATCCTCATCCAAGCTCCTCCAAACATCTCTTTAATTCCAATATTCGAGTCCACCAAAACCCTCTGATAAAACAAATACGATTACATAAGCCATCTCACATTATCAAACTACTTTAGGGGATAAAACTCATAAAAATAACTTACTGGGTTCAAATTTGGCAAAACAGACTACACCAATAGACTCAGAACATAGAGAAACCTCTATGTAGAGTCCCTAAAAAAGTCAACGCCGGTCAACAGCGGCGACAAACGGCAGCGCGGCAACTAACGGCTGGCTCTGCTCAACTCAAAGGCCTGGCTTGATGGACCGACTAGGCTTGCAGCTTGGGTCGGCTTGGTAGGCCGGCTCGGCTAGGCCCAACGCCTCAAGCCCAACAGCTAAGCCTGACTGCTATAACAGTCTGGCTGGCCGGACGTCACCCACGCGTAGGTGGCGGTGCGTATGGCACATACAACGGTTTCTGGTGACCGAATGGTGATGGTAAAGCTCTTTCCCGACTCTCTTAACGTCATTGAACATGATGGCGACCTCAGTTTTGCATTCTAAGCACTCTAACCCCTTTAACTGGAAAATTCGAAACTTCTTTTCTCTTATCCCCTCCGACGACGATTTCGATGGTAACATCACTGGTATCAACGAACTCGTCTTGACTAGATGAACACAATGACGATGTAGGTGTCAACAACGGACGGTTGAATCTCTATAGATCAGAGTTTGAATATGTAATGCCCCAAAAATTTGCTAAGCTAGTTCAGGGTCATTTAGTACTAAGGTTATAGCATAAGGCTAACTTAGTGATCAAAATGACATCTTTGTAAAAGTTTGAGGACTTAAGTGTAAATTCTCTTAAAGATGATTTTTAGTCAATATAAGGGTAAATCTGATAAAAATAAGAATTTTGATATCAGATTTGGGAATTTAGATGCAGTAGAAAGTATCAAATTTGGATCGAATAAAATTTGTTAAGCGTGCTCAGATAGAGTAAAACTAGGATGGGTGACCTCTAGGAAGGTCTCATATCTGTATTTTTTATCGATAAGTGACTCTGAAAAATTAGGAATAATTTGTATGAATATTTTTAAAGGAATTATAAGGAAAATTTTATCCGATAGAGATTTTAAGTAATTATCGGTATTTTAGATCGAGTCAAAGTTTCGGAGTTTGACTCCATAAAATATGGGAGATTTATTATGACAATATTATTTATTTATGGAATTTAGAGATATGAGATTTTTTATTAGATTCGATAGTTCAATCAATAGAAAATCGTATTAAGTGATTATCGGGTAATTGGATCGAATAAAAAAATCATAAAATAAAATTTTATGATTTCTTTGGGAATGGCCGGTTATGAAGGAACCAGAGTTGGTTCAAATTTAATGGAGTGGCATTTTTGAAGAAGAATTGTGAAAATGAAAATAGTTGAAGGGAAAATTAGTACTTTGGATTAAAATAAATTTAATATTCATTTTAATTAGACAAGTGGCAAAATTAAGTTAATTAGGATATTAAGCTAAAAATTAAACAAAATTTTTGCCATTTTATTTTGCCTATGCCGTGGAGAAGAAAGAAAGAAGAGAAAGAGGAAATTTTCTATTTTCGAGCTAATTTGAGGGTTTAAAGGCTAGATTTAGTAAAATAAATTAAGATAAAGTGATCTATGCTTAATTCTCTTCATTTTGATGGTAGTTTTGCATGAAAAGGTTAAGTATAGTTTATGTTCATGAAGAAGATGGTAATGGAATTTATGAACACTAGTTATGTTTAAGGCTTGATTTGATTAGAATAGATGTTGTAAACATGTAAACAAGCTTTAGTTTGATTTAAATCCTATGTTGGAATCATAAACCCTAACTCTAGGAATTGGAAATTTGAATTAGAAGTTTGAATTAAGGATGGAATTGATGTGATTATGATGTTTCAAGTATAAAAATGATGTTAGAATGATCAAAACTCCATGGTGTACCCAAGTGACCAATTTGGCTTGTAGAAGAAATAAGGGGAATTATTTTGAAATTTTTTATTTTAGTATTGGAATTGAAGAGAATAGATCAATGCTAGCTTGAATTAGCAATTTAGGACCACAATGTACATTGTGCATTGAAAAGGACCATTTCGGCTCAAATGAAAAAAATAGAGAGATTAATTCTTGAATTTTAGTTTAGTGATGAATTAGAAGAGTTTGATAAGTTATAAGTCCAATTTGGACTAAAATGGAACCTTTCCAAAATTTAGGGATCCATTCAGCCTACATGAATGAGTTGGGTATTAAAATGTCAATTATGGAAAATTTATTCAAGCTTGAAACAACGTTGGTTGAAGGAAGAATAGACTTTGATAAATTAGTGACCATTTCGGTCAAGTGGGGAAATGTAAGGGTCAATTCGGCCATAGCCCTAAAGTAAAGGAAAAATTAAAGAAAAACTATAAGAATGTTGGAGTTAGTTATTAGTTTGGATTTGCAAGCTTGAATGGAAAAATTAGTGACTAAAATGTCACTTTAATGAAAATTAGTGAATGAAGGACAAAAATGGAAGTTAGTGATTGGTGATAGAAGTTACAAGAATAATTGGACTCAAGCTTGAATGAGTTATAAAATGTTCAAAATAATCACTAAGGACCATAAGGCCTATTCGGCAATTACAAAGAAAATTTGGGGAAATTTTAGAAATATTTTTATTTTCGAATGATTATGTTAAAAATCAAGTTTAAGGTATTTTAATATTTAAGTCTAACAAATATTTTATTGTATTTATGTAATTTATGGATTCAAGTTCAAATCAGAGAAGGTTCAAGATATTATGAAATAAAGGATCGAACTAGGACTTAGTGAGGCATCATGTTAAGTGGCCAAGGTGAGTGCATCTTTACCTATATATATATGAGGAAGACTTGCGATGAGTCAACCTTGATATTAATGAAAAAGTATGTTGATCAAAGTTATGCAAATGACATAAAATATTAAATGGCATATGTGATCCATTGGTATGGCATAAAGATTTATCTAAGATAAATTGGATTTTAGATATTGTGTATGAACTGCTTAATATCGACTATATGATTTACATTGATGCATAATACAATAATGGCAAGTATATATGAAAAATTATGATGAAATATGAGATGTGAATTGCCTGTTTACATGAATGATAATGATGGATCAATAATGAAATGAAATGCCCAAGTATTATGATATGAGAGTTCATGGTATAGTTGGATATCCATAGAGTCCTTAGCAACAACATCATGCAAGTTATGTTATGTTTAATGTTTTGTGACTACTACGGTGTCACATACACCTTGGGGACCCAAGCCCTTGTTGTTTCACCCTGTGGATCCTAGCCCATAGTGCTAATGACACTAACGAGATGCTTTAATGAGGAGCAAAGAGCGTCCTCAAATACGTACTCATCTGTCATGTTTAAGTTAGGCACTACGGTGTCACTTCCACCTTGGGGATCCAAGCCCATATTGCTAATGACATTGACGAGGTGCTTTTATGAGGAGCAAAGAGCGTATCGAGTACGTACTTATGTTCACGTTATGTTAGACACTATGGTGTCTTATCAAGATGACTCACGTACCTTGATCTCATATTATATACTTTGGGCTATCTCTAAAGGAAATATATTGCAAATGATTACATGATGACTGATAAATAATGAGAACATGATAATTATACTTGTTTTATGATATGATATAAGTTGTACTAGAATCACTTGCCATTTTGCAAGAAATGTATTGCACTGATATATGATAGAGGAATGACTTGATAAGTCTATTTTATATGATTCTTTACATTAAAATTATTTACTTTAAATTATAGTTGCCTCACAAAGTAAATACTTAGCGTGTGTTGTTTCACACGTAGGTTGTCTAGAAGCATAATTGAAGAGGAGCTAGGCATAATGATCAAGCTGCAATCTGTCAAACATCAGTAAGGCATTCTACTTTATGATATTCTCTAGTGGGCATGTATCAATTTATTCGTTGGTTGTTTTAAAAGTAAAATTTTTAATTATCGTATATCACGTAACGATTTGAACTTCAAGAAAAGGGCCTAGGCAGTATACATAGTTTTCATCTTGAGTTACATACTTATTTTAATAACTGACTAATATGTTTTATAAACCAATTCAGGGTCAAAACTAGTAATCTGTGAATAGGCTTTGAATACTTCAATAGTCGAGAAAGGATTATTTTATAAACTAGTTTTAAGTCAGATTTTTTTTAAAAAATTACAAGTCAGGAAATCAGTTAAATAATTTAGTAACATCTTCAATGTGTATTTAATCATCAAATATACGTTGAGGGTGTTACAGAATCTCCCCTTAACCTTTTTCTCTTTTCCTTTTCTCTTTCCCACACTACCGACTTTTCACTTTTTCCTTTTTTTTATTTTTCTTTCCCCCATTATCTCATTTTCTCCCCTATATAAATTTCAAACCTTTTCCCTTAATATAATGGGCCCAACTTAACAACCTCAACTAGGTCTTCAAAAATAAAGGCCCAAAATTTGAGCCCGAGGCTCGATTCATTAACCCAAAATCCAAGTCGTTACATATTAAATATTTATTTTAAAAAGTATTTGATGTAAAAGAAAATAAATTTGATTTAAAATATTCAAATTTTCTTTTTCATATTTAAATTAAATTGAATATTTATGAAAATATTAAATATTCAATTTAAAAAATATTTGATTTCAAATATTCGATTTAAAAGAAAATAAACTTGATTTAAAATATTCAAGTATTTTTTCTTTTTCATATTTAAATTAAATCGAATATTTAATAACTACTTTAAATATTCGATTTAAATTATAAATCTATTTTCATTTTAAATCTTGCTTTAATAACTACTTTAAACATATTTAAAATGTTTTTATTTTTAATTAATTATTTGATTTGATTTGGTGGTTTGTTTGATTTTACACATCCCAAGTGATTTAGATTTGAGTCCCCTTTCGACCATTTTTACTTCTTTTTCTCCTAGCATTTACTGCATTATAAGATATGTATTATAAAAGGGTGCATTTTATAACATCAAGAGTAGGTTGGTGTTGGGGTAAAGGTGTTGGTATAACACCCATAGGTCTTAAGTTCAATCCACCTTAAGGCCATTCCATTTTTTTTAATTTTCCTTTAACCAGGTGGTGACACGTGTTACCACCTGATTATAGGGGAAAATATATTAAATAAAATAAATTAAAATTTGTGTAGATTTATCCAATTGGATGATGACCCGTGTCATCATCTGATTGGGTTGATTAATTTTATTTAATTAAATTAAAATTAGGATCAAATTGATATACTATGTAAATAACAGGGATCAAATGGTTAATTTTATAAATTTTCGTTAACTGTCACGTCACCCCTCTATCACCCTCCGTTAATTTTTTAACGGTGATGGTCAAAATAGGAGTAATTTAAAATTTTGGTGGTCTGATTGACGAGTTACCTAGTTCGATGGTCAAAATAGGTACGCCCAGATAGTTCGGCGGTCACCTGAGTAGTTTACCCTATAATCTATTTACAAGTACTAGTTAAATAAATATAAACCATTCTTACAGGAAAAAATATGAAATATTTTTTCTTTGGACTCCCGTTATATATGTGATGTTATTTTAAGTGCCACTCAATTCAACAATAAGATAAATTAAATACAAAACAAGTTGCAATCGGACAAAATAAGAACAAAAATAAAAAAAATTAACAACTAACATTCAATTATTAAAAAAGCATACTAGATAGATATGTTATAGTTGAATCTCATAAAGAGGGAGAATTGAAGGAGAATAGGATGGTAGGGGATGAAGAAGATGCTTATGAGTTGCGACGTGAGCTAATGATGAATAATTTTAAAGTTTTATGTAAAAAAGATAAAGTGAAAAATCGGAAGAGCTGGATAATAGTGAGTAATTTTAGGGTTCCATGTAAAAGAGATAAAATGAGAAATTGAAGTAGTTGAACAATAGTGAGTAATTTTAGAATTTTATGTAAAAGAAAGAAAGTCAGAAATTGAAGAAGTTGGCCCGAGAGTTGTTAAAAATTGGGTGGACTGTGAACATTTTTTATAAATATTTATTTTTTAAATTTAATTACTATGTATCCCAAGTGAGTGGAGATGGTGCAGGGTGGGCGGGAATAAGGTGAGTACGAGGTCATATCCACTCATGCTTCATCACCTACGACGAGTAGGGGATGAAGATGATACTTACGAGTTGCGACGTGAGCTAATGACAAATAATTTTAAGGTTTTATGTAAAAGAGATAAAGTGAAAAATTGGAAGAGTTGGATAATAGTGAGTAATCTTAGGGTTCCATGTAAAAGAGATACAATGAGAAACTGAAAGAGTTGAACAATAATGAGTAATTTTAGAGTTTTATGTAAAAGAAAGAAAATCGAAAATTGAAAAAGTTTGGCCGGAGAGTTGTTAAAAATTGGTGGACTGGTGAACATTTTTTATAAATAATTATTTTTAAAATTTAATTACTGTGCATCCCAAGTGGGTGGAGATGGTGTAGAGTGGGCGAGAATGAGGCGAGTTCGAGGTCATATCCACTCATGTCTCATCACCTACGACGGGTCTAATTATTCCCTATCCCTATCCCACTACTCACAAAACTTGTACTTTTCCTCACCTGATTAGGTGTGAAGTAAAACTGATCCCTGTGAAACTTGTCCCACTAACATCCCTATTTGAATCCCTTGACCCAAATTCACATTTTATTTAGTTTTCACCAATAAAATAATGACACATTATCATTACACGATTAAAAATTATTTTAAATTAAAATTATAACCAAATTAATAAAATGTGCAAGTACTAAAATGTTATTTTGTAAATTTAAAAACTACCACAATTATGTTAACGGTTAGGGGAAGATGGTTTGATTGATATAACTAAAAGTTGAGAGACCTAATTAATAAATCTTTTTATTTAATAATCAGAATAAAATCAGCCACATAATTTAATGATCAAATAAGTAATTTACCTAAATTTTTGACATTGTTTGACCAAATGCCCCTCTAAGGTAAAATGGGTAACCAGATGCCCCTCTAAGGTAAAATGGGTAGTATAGTCATTTAATACGTTCCCCCATGTATATATACGCTTTATCTGAATACATTCTTTTTAGTATGCTAAACCCCCTCTTCAAGAAATCTTCGGCGTCTCCTTGCAATTGTGATTCGTAAGTTAATCAATAATATTATTTTATCTTTTGTCAAGATTTGTAATCTTATAGCAATCTATTTTCTTCTATTGTTGATTCTCCATTTGCTGTACCTTCAGAAAATTAGGGTTTATTATTAATATTAATTTTCTGTTTTCAGCAAGAAGAGATGACAACCGAACAGCCAAAATCAGCAACTGAAGACGTAAAGATTGATTTGTTTGAAGATGATGACGAGTTTGAAGAATTTGAGATCAACGAAGGTAATTTTTAACTCTTTTTTAAAAGAAAAAGGAAAAGGAAATCTGGGTTTAATTTTAGGCTTGGTAACTGCTTAAAGATTATGAAAAAGTTGATGTCGGTCGCTTGATTCTTTCCCTTTCTCCTACAGTTTTGTTAATGTTGGATTATAAACTTATGTAACCTGTTTCCAGATTTGATTGCAAACCCATTATATATATATATATATATATATATATATATATATATATATATATATATTTATCATGTAACCTAGACTTTGTTTCTCTTGATATATGATGACTAATAAGTAGTATCATCGGAATGTTTGTTTATGCAATTAACTCTGCATTTTGTGTCTGGATAACCATAATATACAAGGTCCAGCTTGAGATCTTGTGATAAATTCTGGTTTGAAACCTGCACAACTGATTCTTGATTCATCGAACTGTCGTTGCAATCAGAATGAAAATCTTGTCCCTGCGTCTGCCACAATTGACTCTAATAATTTTCTTAACCAGCCCCGAGCCGAACTTACCCACTCTCATCCTAATGACTACGGTAGCATTTGCATTTCACAAGATTTGTAATGCCACCTTATAGCCATAGTATCCTTCCGTGAGCCTGACATTGAAATTCGCTTAGTGGTGAGAAATATATTTGTTGTTTCCAGTTAGGTATAAAAATGCATCTCCCGATTCTAAGAGTTTTCTACGGCATCTGATCACAAACAATCTTTCCTAGTCCGAAACTCCCAAAGTTTGATGCCTGCACTGATTACATGGTTGTATGCTGTTGCCTTAAACAATGCTGTGATGATAGTTAATGTTCATTTAATATATCTTAATCACGCATAGTAATCTGGCTGCTAAGATCATTGTTTGTTCTTATGGAATGTGTTGTCTGTTTCTTTTCTGAATTACCGCATGTTTCCTTTTGATAGTGGTACTTGGTTCATTAATTTCTTGCCCCTCTTGCCAGTCTCAGCTGATGGACCGGTGTTTAGCTTCAGTTTTTTTTTAGATAAATTCATATTATATACTTTCCTTTTGGATCTTTTTAGTATGTTGTATCTTAGAGTATTACAATCCGAACTTTTTTCTTTTCTGGCAGAGTGGGAGGACAAAGAAGGGAAGGAGGTGACACAGCAGTGGGAGGATGATTGGGATGATGATGATGTCACCGATGACTTCTCACTACAACTGAGGAGGGAACTTGAGAATAACGCTGAGAAGAACTAAGCTCGACTTTACTTTCTCTGTCTCCGCTCGTCATTCCTCTCCGGTGAACTCTTGTTTGATTCGATTTTCTTTTCTGTGAAAAAGAATGAACTGATGAGCTATAACTCTCTATGCTAGGATGTCTCTCTGGTGAAAACTTAAAATGCAGAAACTGGTTTTTTGTTTCTCTGAAATATAGATTCCGATTTAACTGTTGTTAGAACCATTGTTTTCAGTTGGTTGTTTTAGCATCTCTGGATGATATGCTCTTTTTTAACTGCTAAAAGTCTCTGGAAGTTATAACTTATAACTGAATTATATTTTCTATTTAATAGGGTTGAGAAAATGTTTGGTTTTGGGAGGTAGGGGTAGCGGTTGGGGCGATAATTCAGTTTTTGTTTTTGGGTCAGTTTCGGGGTCGGAAACTGAACCGGTTGACGGAAATGGTAGACCATTGAACTGATTTGGGTAAACAACATTGGCGGCCATTCTTTTGTTTTTGATCTGTTTGATTTTGGACATTGATTTTAAAAAGTTATGTTTTAGTCACTTACATTATCAGTTCCGAAAACAAAGTTTTTTTTGGGTAAACTACATAACCACCATACATGGGTTTAGTTGCAATTTGACCGCCTTATTTTTTTTCCGAAACAATTAAACCATTATATTATTAAAATAGACTTAATGTGATCACCTGCAAATAGACTTAATCTGCAAATAGACTTAATGTGATCACCTGCCGTTAGAACTTAATGGAGGGAGAGACGCCGCAGTTAGTAAAAATTTGTATAATTATACATTCGGTCCTTGTTATTTATATATTCTATCAATTTAGTCTTAATTTTAATTTAATAAAATAAACTAAACATTTAATTATGTGATAACACGTGATATCACCAATTTAGAAGAGAAAAATAAAATTAAAAAAAAAACTTACACTAGTTGAGAATTAACCCGAGGTAAGGAAGGGGTAAGGGGTGATTTAGCCACTGCGACAAGCACAAGCTTATGTTATAAATCACTAAATGTCTTGTTAGTCTTGTTTTCTACATTTATCTTATATCTTCTTTTATGTTTGTTAAACTGGTCTCCGAAATCCAACATCAGGATTTACACCATCAATAACATTAACATTACCGTTAAATCAAAATTTTCTTCGAAGAATGAAAAAAAATGTCTCGGTAGATTACTATTTTCTTTTTAGATTTCAATTTGAGTGTTATAATTGTCAGTTTGGGATGGTCGGTAACCGAAGGAGGTGCAAGTAGATTTGGGCGTGGCTAGGGTTTGATTGGTGGGGCAAGTGGATGCGTCGGTGGCTAGGTATTTTAGAATTTTTTTAGTTTTTTAAAATTTAAAAAATGGAAGAGAAAAATTTAGAAATCAAATTTATTTTTTTAAAAGTTTAGGAATCAAATTATAAATTATTCCTTTTAACTAATTAAATTAACCGGAGCTAATGGTTTAGAGATCAAAATATAATAAATCAATAATATAATCGATCAAAATGTAATTTTTTTTAAAACAGTGACCAAAATCAAACGGACTAAATACACTTTAAAGTGTTCGACACAAGAAAAAACAAATGACATTTATTGAATATCTTGCACAAAAAATGTGATAGTGAACAACCAAATGCAAAAAGTTCTAAATTCAACCGAAGAAATGTGATAGTGAACTTCATCTTTTCCAGGAACCAGGCACAAAGGACTAAGGGGTGGGAAGGACCATGCCCCCCACCCAAAATTTTTTTTCCTTTATTACATATATGTTTTTAAAAAATAGACTAATTATACATTTGCCCCCTCACTTTTCAAATATTTATGTTTGTCCTTCAATCTTCGATCCTGGTTACGTCCTTGCCAAGAACTATCCAGACTCTAGAATGCTCAAACAAGTCACATATTCGTTTTTTAATCTTGAATTTTTACAAGTTTCGATCAACTTAACTCTAATCCTATTGAAGTTTATCATTTTAGATGAAAATAAATAGTAAAGTGGTTGAAGTTTTGTTTAGTAGTGTAGCCTTGTAGGCATTAGTTATTATGTCCAAGCAAAGAAAACTCACCGCCATCCTCGGCGGACTGATGCTTTTGTTGCATGGAACGTACTAAAATTAGCTGCATGAAAACAACTGCGTACGACCGATCTTTTCTTTCCAGATTATCTATTTATGGAAAGTTTGAGTTTCTTCTGGATCCACAGTTGTAGCAGTACAGCAGAAATTAACCGTGTCTTAAAACTACTATTTATATTACTAGCTCATTTGCTCTGTCACATATCCTACATTTCTAACAAGGGCGTATGTACCATAGTTCAAGCTAGGTCACTTGACCTATCATAAAAAATTGGATAAACTACATCAAAGGTCACTTAATTATTAATAAAGTTACAATTGAGTCATTCAGTTATTAAAAGTTACAATTAAGTCACTCAATTAAAGTTTTAGTTACGCTCGGACTACTCCTCTGTTAAAATACAACATCTAACAAGATTTGATATAGTGATAGTTTTAGTCCTCAAACTTATATGTTCTACCAATTTAATCCTAATTCAAAATAATTCAATAAATCTAACCCTTAGTACTTAAAAAAGAAATCAATTTAGTCATTTTCTTCTCCAAATCGCATGTATACCCTCGTTAAAACTAGAGTGCTTCTTTTAAAATCATTAATTAATCTAGTATATAAATTTATATATGTAAATATATTTATAATTATTTTTAATGTTAGATCTATAATTAGTACCTACATTAAAATTAAATTCATTGAAATTTATTTAAAATTATTTATAAAAACCTTCGGTTTTAGTTATTGCTACCCCATAATTTTTTACAAAAGTTAAGGTTTTCTTATTATTTTATAGTTTTCTTAATAATTTTATATATTTTTTGAATGACTTCATTATTTTTCTTTTATTTTAAAATAAATTAATAATTAAACTTCTTAAGTTACTGGATTTTTATTATTTAACAAATTTGTTAAATTCTTAGCAAATCTATGTATTTTCATTAAAAAAGTGAAGTTGTTAAAGATTTGGTAATAGGGATTAGTGATCATTCCTATAAAAGTGTGGGAAGTCATTTTGGATGGTTTCAGTTACTTACAAGTAATGTAAAATGTTGTGCTCAGAGCATTAGTTGTAAAAATGATGTTTTGGAAAAAAATTGTATAGACTAATGTGAATTCCTCTGTACATGTGTTTTATTAAAGAGAGTTAGTAACTAAATCATAGTGGACCTCTTATATATATATATATACACGTATATATAGGTGTGATTGAATGGTCTTTTGTCATGTCAGTTATGAACATCTTAAGTAATTTTGATGACTTATTGTTAACATTTAAAAATAATTATAAAGTATACATGTCAAAAAATAATTATAAACTATACATGTCAAAAAAATAACTATAAAGTATCACATACCAGTGACATTAGGGCATGATGCAACTTCATCGATTTTATGAGCAATGTGCTCTTTTAACTGTGTTATTGCTCCTGTCGTAACTTTGCCACAAAGTTTACATACAACATTTCCTTTCGAATTTGGAACTGGATCACCAAAGTGCCTATATCTCTACTCGGTGCACCTTCTAATCCTTCAGTCGGGAACTTTTCAATACGTGGTGGCATGCTTCAATTTCAATAAAAACTGAAATTCGTATATTCATAAATCATAATCATAAAGTTAAATAAAAATCTAATATATTTTTATACTTGATTAAATTAGGACTAAATTGAATGAAAATTAAGACTAAATTTAAATTGCATAAAGTCAGAAAGTTTAATTAAATAATTTAAATTAGGATATATGATTAAATTGAATGAAAATTAAAATTTACACTAAATTGAGAATTTAGGATAACATTAAGGACCAAAGACCAAACTCAACAAATCTATAAAAATTACATAATACCTAATTTATCATTTTACCTTGTTCTTCTTAGTTCTTCTTCTCAAAAGTCAAATGAAAAAATGCAAAGTTGCAAATCGCTCGGCCGCTCAACTCAACGTTCTCCCCAGTCCACCACCGGCTGCGGCAACGAAGCTCAAGATAGAGAGTGTCGACTGACGATGAAAATTGGAAAGATCTTGAATCTTGATTCTTGATTGGAACTGGAAGGCAATGGGAAACTTTTCGAGTCTTCTCTTCTCTACTTCTCTGCTCTCTGTTTTTTTTTAATTTTTCAGGTTCTTTAGCTCTTTGCCTCTTTGCACTGCAGTTTACAATTTGGTGATTTTGGTCTGTAAATCTGTGATATACGTTTATTGTATTTCAAATTTACAATTCAAAATCTCAGATTTCATATTACTTTTTATTTTTTTCAATTACTTTTGCATGTTTTCATCTCTTTTGCAGAGTGCAGAGCAGGGGAATATAATCTCCCTGTTTTGTCTGGCTTTTAAAGTACAATTTCACACTTTTTTTCCAATCACGGCCTGATAACGGGAATAGCGTCCTATTATCGCCGCGATGAACGTTATAGCGTTATTTCGCGTCCGCGACGGACCGATATGGTCGTGAATTTGTTACCCACCTTGATTTCCTCTGATTGCGGTAGTGGACGGCGGCGTGACCGCAATTTCGCGGCCGCAATCGCGTTAGCGTCCCGCGATTTAAAACCCTGGTATCGGCCTCTTCATCGAGCTCGTCTATGTAACCATCTTCTTCGTCTTCTCTGACAACAGGAAGCGAGTTAGTATCTTCCTTTCTGTTTTTTCACCATTTTCCGCCGATCCATAGTATTAAATTGTGATTGCAGTAGTTTACATGCTTTTCATTTTGTTTGCAGAAAAGGATCTTGTTATATATTGTGATCAAAGCCATCTTCATGGCAGCAGTAGTTGTAATCACCTTAATGGTGTTTAAAACCACCAAAAGAAGGTCCATGTTTGTCGGAATATTGGCCATGATCTTCAACATAGGAATGTATGTTTCACCGTTGACGGTCATGGTACGTGTTCTTAATTTGTTTGCATACTCAAGGAAAACTCGAGTTTCCTTAAATTTTTCAATTAAAAGTTTTTCCTAAACTCGTCATGCAGTATTAACGAGTTTTTAATATCGCCGAAGATGACGACTTTTCGTATGTAATGATCTCAGAAAAATTGTCATATGTAATAATCTGTTGATGTTTTTGGCAGCGTATGGTGCTTAAGACAAAGAGCGTCAAGTACATGCCATTCTATCTCACTTTTTAACTTCTTGAATGGGATTGTTTGGACGTCTTATGCATTACTCAAATTTGATATTAACGTCTTGGTAACACTTACATCTGTTGCTTTAACTTTCGTAATAGTCACATATTTATATCCAACACTCAGTTTATTGTGTTTCGAATACAACCCTAAGTTCCGAATGGGTTGGGAACCCTGTCAGGCCTAGTGCAGCTCATACTTTATGCTTGGTACTATAAATCTACCAGCTGGGATGATGAGGATCAGGGCGTATCTACTATAGGTCTGACCTACCATAAAAAAATTAGATAAACTACATCATAGGTCACTTAATTATTAATAAAGTTATAATTCAATTAAGTCACTCAATTAAAGTTTTAGTTACGCTCGGATCACTCCTCTGTTAAAATACAACCGGACATCTAACAAGATTGGTATAATGATAGTTTTAGTCCTCAAAACTTATATATTCTACTAATTTAATACTAATTCAAAATAATTTAATAAATTTAACTCTTAATACTTAAAAAAAGACATCAATTTAATCATTTTCTTCTCAAAGTCACATGTATACTCTCGTTAACACTAGAGTACTTCATTTAAAATCATTAATAAATCTAGTATACAAATTTATGAATGTAAATATATTTATAATTATTTTTAATGTTAGATCTATAAGTAGTATCTACATTAAAATTAAATCTATTGAAATCTATTTAAAATTATTTATGAAATACTTCGGTTTAAGTTTTTGCTATCCCGTAATTTTCTAAAAAGTTAAGGTTTTCGTATTATTATATATTTTTCTTAATAATTTCATATATTTTTAATGACTTCATTATTTCTCTTTTATTTTAAAATAAATTAGTAATTAAACTTCTTTAAGTTACTGAATTTTTATTATTTAAAAGATTTTTTAAATTCTTAGCAAGTATGTGTGTTTTCATTAAAAAATGAAGTTGATAAAGATTTGGTGATAGATATCAATGATCATTCATATACAAGTGTGGGAAGTCATTTTAGATGGTTTCAGTTACTTACAAGTAATATAAAATGTTTTGTGTTCGGAGAATTAGTTGTAAAAATGATGATTTGGAATGATTTGATTAGGGAAAAAATTGTATAGACTAATGTGAATTCCTCTATACATGTGTTTTTATCAAAGAGAGTTAGTAACTAAATCATAGCAGACCTCTTACACATATATTAAGGTGTGATTGAATGGTCTTTTGTCATGTCAGATATGAACATCTTAAGTAATTTTTGATAACTTATTCAATCTACTCTTATCTTACATACGATTGTATTTATTATCGGTGGGTGAACTACCAAGTTTAAATTCCTAAATCCGCCCCTGAGGATAAAGCATCAGCTCAACAAGTTCAACTTTCCGATATTTGACAACTCCATCGAGTTCGTGAATCGTGTATTTCACTACCAGCTTTTTGGATTTGTTTAGACAAGGATCTGTAAAACAAGCATTTGTGTTCAGCATTTCGGTTCCTCTTTCATTGCAAAAAAAAAAAAAAAAAGGTTTGGTTTCTGTAGAACGTTGTCTCTGATTCTTATCGGCATTTGAGACTCAGTTCCACTTTTACTACCAAACAAAAGTTTGGTTTCTGTTTAATCAAGGATACACATGCATTCAACTCAGGTCTAAGGTTGTGTGATTGCCCTTAATAAAAAATTATATTTGTCGAGCAAAAAAAATACACCATGCATAATGTATGAGTATGTACTTTGCATGGGATCCGGGTGGAAACACTATATCTGGACTTGTGCTTTGTCGCACTCTTTCCGATATCACGGTTCGTCGAATTGACTCTGTAATACAATGTTCTTCAGTATCATATTCATGTCTGTTTTACGATTAATTTTCACTTATTTTGTAATTTTTATTATGTTAATTTGAGGCTAAATTGTCTTTTCCGTCTCTTTATTTCTTCAGTTCCGTTTGAATCGATTCTAGTTGTTGAATGGTGTGCCTGAGTGTCTGCAATCACTCATTTTTGTCCGGGTTTTTAGTATTTTAGTATTGTTGTAATAATATTATTATTAAAATAAAAAATAAAAATAAAAATAATTAAAGTGTAAAAAAATTGGAAAATTTGTGTGGAGCTAAAGCCTCCACATCCCCCTTTAACAACCACAATTGCCTATATAAAGGCATGGGGGGGGGGGTTGAGAAGCATGGAGCCGGCCAAGGCTTTCAGGTAGCCAAGGACCGGGGCAGTGTCCTCGGTCCTAACCGGTTCGATTCGGGTCCTATTTTAGATCCGATCTAGTTATTTTTGGAGAGGTCGTGGTAGATCTCAGTGGGGCTCAGCCGGGGTTCGTTATTCGAACTTCTAGTTATGTATATTTTCTTTTCTTTTTATTTATGTTGTAATTTTTATGATTTAATAAAGTAGTAGTTAATTTAAAATTGTGTTTTTAGTTCGTATGTTTATTTATGTTTTAGATTAGTATTTATTATGTTTTAAATTTATGTTTTATATTAATATTTTATTTATGTAAGATTTGTTTTCATTTATGAGTTAGATTAATATTTATGTATGTATGTTTTAGATTAGTATTTTATGTTAGATTTGTTTTTATTTATGTGTTAAATTAATAGTTATGTATGTATGTTTTAGATTAGAATTTTATTTATGTTATATTAGTATTTTATTATGTTAGTATTTATTTATATTTTTATCACAATGTATTTATTTATATTTGCCATGTTTTTAAGTTTGCATTTCGGATATAAATTGTCAATGCGGTGCCCTTTTATTCGAGCGTAAACGGGGCCAGTATCAGGCGTAGTGATAGTGGTTGGGCGTTTACTCTCGAATAACGGGGCTTTTGAAATTTACTCGCACATATAACCGAATTTTAATTTAATCGTCACTTTAATCCGGAAAGTCTAATATTAATAAAGCGGTAATTATTAAAGTACCAATTTTGGGCAGTGTGGGGGTGTTAATCCTTCCCCATCCGTAACTGACTCCCAAACCCATCAATTTTAAATCTCTGGTTTTACGGTGTCTGGTCCACCTTGAGTGGCTGGTGACGACTCAATTTTTAAATAAAACACGAGTTTTATAAAACTCCCCGCGGAAGAAAATATTTTCAAAACTAAAAAAAAACACACATATTTTAGCGAGAGTGACATCGTTACAGATGGCGACTCGGCTGGGGAGGTTTTTTGGTTTTCAAAAATAAGAGAGTCGAGCTTTTTTTTAAATAATTACCGCTTTATTAATATCGGAAATTTCAGATTAAAGTGACTATTAAACTAACATTCGGTTATAATTGCGCGTTTATTTTAACGCATTTAAAACTTGGCATATAAACTCGTCCTTTTTAAGTGGGGGGAAAACGCTAATGCTTTCGTGGAGATATCGTTCTCCCGTGTAGGCCTAGCAAGTACCTTCAGGGCTCGAGTACCTTATGCTTTCGTAAGGATATCGTTCCTTTATGCAGTCATAAGCGAATGGGTCCCTCTAAATTGAACCCGGGTTGAAAGGAGCCTATAATGGGTGATGACCTGGGGCCTTGCTACTCTTAGTAGGGGACAGCAAGGACAATTTGAGTACCTCTTAACACCAAAACTGCATGTAGAGAACATATAGAAACCCACCCTTTTAGAGCCATGCGGATAACCTAGGTGATTTAGACGGGATGTAAATAGGGTTGTTTTGTTTGTTTACCTTATCTAAATTGTTCTTCTATTTATATGTTGTTGATCTTATTCGGTACTGACTCGTTTTCTTTTTTGTTTTAACCTTTTTTTGCATACATCATTGCATTTGCATTACATTGGGGTATTGGTTCAAGCGGTTTACCCGATCAATTTTTTTCATTTTTACCCTAATTTTAAATTGACCCATTTTTGTGATCACATCATATATCTGCTCATTTTGGCATTCACTGCATGGCATATCATAACACTTTAATTTTTTGCATTTTACCAAAGATGAAATGCTGATTCACGACCAGTTTTCAATTTGAAAAATTATCATTGGGAGAAAATCTAGCACTCTAGATATCAAGGCAATATTCAAAGTTGCAAATGAATCCCGTGAGTTCGGAAAGTTGAGCCACGAGAACCATTTTTGAATCAAGATTTCGCATCTAAGACATGCACCTCACATTTACATGCATACTTTTTGAAAATTTTAAAGTCGGTCCCCGGGTTGCCATATTAAATACAACGAAGTTGGTCGATCTAGCACATTACAGAGCCTCTTACAAAAGTTTGGTCTTGGGGCATGTCCAAAAGCACCCCCACATCTTTTACAAACATGATGCCTCTAACAAGGCCTCAGTCTAGGGCATTCTTTGCCAAAGTCCAGCCTTCATTGCCAAGTCAAACCCTTGCACCCCTGAAATGTCTACATCGATCACAGTCTGCAAAATTGCACCCAATCCAAAATAATAATAATAATAATGAGCTGTCATGAACCAACACAATTTATAAACCAAACTTAGGGGGAAACAAAATGTGCACCAGAGTTTCAAATTTGCTACAAGAGCAGTTTCAGACAATGGCATAAAACGAACAAAATTTTAGGGCATGCTCCCAGATGAAAGCTAATTCAAAGAAAAGTGATCGAATCCAAGACAAAGCCGAGGCACCGCCATGAAAAAACCAAGATCCTGACGGGACCAAGAAAGAGTCGGGGCATCCTTTGAGGATCGAAAAAATCATGTCACATTCATGCATGTAGTTGCATTCATCTTGCATTAAACCATTTTTGCAAACGTCATACATTTAGATTAAGTGCATACACCAAAGCCACCATGCATTTAGGGTAGACACATGCATTTAGACATAAAATTAGATACATTCATGCAATCTTGCTTGTACATAATAGGTTTAAGGAGAGCCCGAACACCCTCAACATGGGGGCAACAACACAACCAAGTAACCCCAATATTGAAGGAGGTCAAACACATAAAGAATGCTGAAACATAAAAAAAAGAGGTACCAGTGACAAATTTTGTGAACAATTTACTAATAAATGTTTTTTCTCTTTTGTAGGATTTGATTCCTCCAACGATGGCGTGAATGACGCTAACAATTTCCCGACTATCACTTCTGCCAACAAAAATTCTTTTCAGATCCTGCCCTCTGTCAATAGGGAAGCATATCAAAATTTTCAAAAAAAAAAATTATCTCGCTATCAGTGGCGCAACAATTCAACATTACTAACTTTAGATCATGCCTCCGTCAGTGTTGGTACGCCAACTTAATGTAGATCTTGCCTCCGTCGGTGGTGTTGCAAGTCAAAGTTTCCATTCGGCCCTACCTCTCCGTCGGTGGTGTAGTGGGTCACTCATTTTGCTGATCTAGTCTCTCCGGCAGTGGTGTAGCAGATTAAATCCTATCCAAATCTTGCCTCCGTCGGTGGTGTTGCAGATCAGATTTTCTATTCGGCTCTACCTCTCCATCGGTGGTGTAGTAGGTCTCACATTTTGCTGATCTAGTCTCTCTGTCAGTGGTGTGACAGATCAAATCCTATCAAGGTCTTGCCTCTTCGACGGTGTTCCAGCTAGATCTAAATTTTACTCGAAATTTACCTTTTATTATAGTTGTAGCTAAAAAAATCAATCAAAAAATTCAAAAAAAGAGAAAAAATAAAAAGAAAGAGAAAACAGAGAAAAATAAAAAAAAAGAATGGAAAAAGAAAAAAAGATGAAAAAGAGAAAAAAAAAATGAGCTTTCAACCAAATTCGATCATGCCTCTTCGTGAGTTGTAGCTTGGTCACAAAAATGGAGAAAACCATATGATCATGCCTCTTCGCTTGAGTTGTAGCTGGATCAAATCTTTAGACCTTGCCTCCTCGTCGGTGTTGTAGCTTGGTCAAATCTAACTTTAGGTTCGCCCTCTTCGTCGGTGTTGTAGCTGAACCTAACTCACTAACTTCCGGTCTTGCCTCTTTGTCGGTGTTGTAGCTAGACCAAATCCGCTAACTCTTGATCTTGCCTCTTCATCGGTGTTGTAGCTTGATCAACATTACTAACTTTAGACCATGCCTCCTCGTCGGTGCTGTAGCTTGGTCAAAATTTACTAACTTTCTAGTTGTATCAATGTTGTATCTAAAAAAAAGAAAAAAAGAAAGAAGAAAAAAAGCAAAAAATGAAGGAAAAATAAAAAAAGAGAAAGAAAAAGAAAAAGAAGTTTTCAATTTTTTGATAGCGGCTCTTCATCAGAGTTGTAGCTGGATCAGACATTGGGACTTTCATCCACCGATCCTGCCTCCTCGTCAGTGTTGCAGCTGGATCAAATTTTGTAGACCTTGCCTCTTCGTCGGTGTTGTAGCTTGGTCAAATTTAACTTCCGGTTCTACCTCTTCGTCGATGTTGTGGCTGAACCAAATCACTAACTTCCAGTCTTGCCTCTTCGTCGGTGTTGTAGCTAGACCAAATTCACTAACTCTTGATCCTGCCTCTTCGTTGGTGTCGTAGCTGGATCAACATTACTAACTTTAGACCATGCCTTATCGTCAGTGTTGTAGCTTGGTCAAAATTTACTAACTTTCTAGTTGTATCAAAAAAAAAGAGGGAAAAAGAAAAAAGAAAGAAAAAAAAGGAAAAAAAGAAAAAATCTAAAAAAGAAAAGAAAAAAATCAAAAAGAAAAAAGAGAGAAAAAAAGAAAAGGAAAAAAATCAAAGAATCCAAAAAATGGAAAAAGAAGAAGAAAAGAGAGCAAAAAGCGAAAAAAAGCAAAAAAAAAGAAAGAAAAAGAAAAAGAAGTTTTCAATTTTAAATCATCGACTTTTCGTCAGAGTTGTAGCTGGATCAAGCTTTGGAATTTTCATCCATCGGTTCTGCCTCTTCGTCGGTGTTGTAGCTGAGCCAGACTTGCCAAATTCCGATCATGCCTCTTCGTCAGAGTCGTAGCTTGATCACACATAAAAAAACTCGATCATGCCTCTTCGCCGAGTCGTAGCTTGATCACACAAAAAAATCACTCTGATCCTACCTCTTCGTCGGTGTCGTAGCTGGATCAAATCTTCAGATCTTGCCTCTTCGTCGGTGTTGTAGCTGGATCAACATCACAAATTTTAGACCATACATCTTTGTCAGTGTTGTAGCTTGGTCAAAAATTACTAATTTTCAAATTTTATCAATGTTGTTTCTTGAAAAATAAAAGTATTGTTGTAATAATATTATTATTATAAAAAAATAAAAAAAATAATTAATTAAAGGGGAAAATTTTGTGTGGAACTAAAGGCTCCACATCCCTCCTTTAACAACCCCAATTGCCTATATAAAGGCATGGGGGATTGAGAAGCATAGCCGGCCAAGGCTTTGTTCAAATAAGAGAGCTTGGCTCTCGGGTAGCCAAGGACCGGGACAGTGTCCTCGATCCTAACTGATTTGATCGGTGTCTTATTTTAGATTCGATCTAGTTATTTTTGAGAGGTCGTGGTAGATCTCAGTGGGGCTCAGTCGGGGTTCGTTATTCGAACTCCTAGTTAGGTATATTTTTTTTCTTTTTTATTTACATTGTAATTTTTATGATTTAATGAAGTAGTAGTTAATTTAAAATTGTGTTTTTAGTTTATATATTTATTTATGTTTTAGATTAGTATTTATTATGTTTTAAATTTATGTTTTATATTAATTTTTTATTTATGTAAGATTTTTTTCATTTTATGAGTTATATTAATATTTATGTATGTATATTTTAGATTAGTATTTTATGTTAGATTTGTTTTTATTTATGTGTTAAATTAATAGTTATGTATGTATGTTTTATATTAGTATTTTATTTATGTTATATTAGTATTTTATTATGTTAGTATTTATTTATATTTTTATCACAATGTATTTATTTATATTTGCCATTTTTTAAAGTTTGCATTTCGGATATAAATTGTCAATGCGGTGTCCTTTTATTCGAGCGTAAACAGGGTCAGAATCAGGCGTAGTGATAGTGGTTGGGCGTTTACTCTCGAATAACGGGGCTTTTAAAATTTACTCGCACATATAACTGAATTTTAATTTAATCGTCACTTTAATCCGGAAAGTCTAATATTAATAAAGCGGTAATTATTAAAGTACCAATTTTGGGCGGTGTGGGGGTGTTAATCCTTCCCCATCCGTAACTGACTCCCAAACCCATCAATTTTAAATCTCTGGTTTTACGGTGTCTGGTCCACCTTGAGTGGCTGGTGACGACTCAATTTTTAAATAAAACACGAGTTTTATAAAACTCCCCGCGGAAGAAAATATTTTCAAAACTAAAAAAAAACACACATATTTTAGCGAGAGTGACATCGTTACAGATGGCGACTCGGCTGGGGAGGTTTTTTGGTTTTCAAAAATAAGAGAGTCGAGCTTTTTTTTAAATAATTACCGCTTTATTAATATCGGAAATTTCAGATTAAAGTGACTATTAAACTAACATTCGGTTATAATTGCGCGTTTATTTTAACGCATTTAAAACTTGGCATATAAACTCGTCCTTTTTAAGTGGGGGGAAAACGCTAATGCTTTCGTGGAGATATCGTTCTCCCGTGTAGGCCTAGCAAGTACCTTCAGGGCTCGAGTACCTTATGCTTTCGTAAGGATATCGTTCCTTTATGCAGTCATAAGCGAATGGGTCCCTCTAAATTGAACCCGGTTGAAAGGAGCCTATAATGGGTGATGACCTGGGGCCTTGCTACTCTTAGTAGGGGACAGCAAGGACAATTTGAGTACCTCTTAACACCAAAACTGCATGTAGAGAACATATAGAAACCCACCCTTTTAGAGCCA
Organism: Hibiscus mutabilis; assembly: GCA_019671005.1. Lineage (NCBI taxonomy): Eukaryota > Viridiplantae > Streptophyta > Magnoliopsida > Malvales > Malvaceae > Hibiscus > Hibiscus mutabilis. Next base: position 40,996,174 of record CM033737.1, read on the forward strand.
TGCGGATAACCTAGGTGATTTAGACGGGATGTAAATAGGGTTGTTTTGTTTGTTTACCTTATCTAAATTGTTCTTCTATTTATATGTTGTTGATCTTATTCGGTACTGACTCGTTTTCTTTTTTGTTTTACCCTTTTTTTGCATACATCATTGCATTTGCATTACATTGGGGTATTGGTTCAAGCGGTTTACCCGATCAATTTTTTTCATTTTTACCCTAATTTTAAATTGACCCATTTTTGTGATCACATCATATCTGCTCATTTTGGCATTCACTGCATGGCATATCATAACACTTTAATTTTTTGCATTTTACCAGCATGAAATGCTGATTCACGACTGGTTTTCAATTTGAAAAATTATCATTGGGAGAAAATCTAGCACTCTAGATATCAAGGCAATATTCAAAGTTGCAAATGAATCCCGTGAGTTCGGAAAGTTGAGCCACGAGAACCATTTTTGAATCAGTACTTTCGCATCTAAGACATGCACCTCACATTTACATGCATACTTTTTGAAAATTTTAAAGTCGGTCCCCGGGTTGCCATATTAAATACAACGAAGTTGGTCGATCTAGCACATTACAGAGCCTCTTACAAAAGTTTGGTCTTGGGGCATGTCCAAAAGCACCCCCACATCTTTTACAAACATGATGCCTCTAACAAGGCCTCAGTCTAGGGCATTCTTTGCCAAAGTCCAGCCTTCATTGCCAAGTCAAACCCTTGCACCCCTGAAATGTCTACATCGATCACAGTCTGCAAAATTGCACCCAATCCAAAATAATAATAATAATAATGAGCTGTCATGAACCAACACAATTTATAAACCAAACTTAGGGGGAAACAAAATGTGCACCAGAGTTTCAAATTTGCTACAAGAGCAGTTTCAGACAATGGCATAAAACGAACAAAATTTTAGGGCATGCTCCCAGATGAAAGCTAATTCAAAGAAAAGTGATCGAATCCAAGACAAAGCCGAGGCACCGCCATGAAAAAACCAAGATCCTGACGGGACCAGTAAAGAGTCAGGGGCATCCCTTTGAGGATCGAAAAAATCATGTCACATTCATGCATGTAGTTGCATTCATCTTGCATTAAACCATTTTTGCAAACGTCATACATTTAGATTAAGTGCATACACCAAAGCCACCATGCATTTAGGGTAGACACATGCATTTAGACATAAAATTAGATACATTCATGCAATCTTGCTTGTACATAATAGGTTTAAGGAGAGCCCGAACACCCTCAACATGGGGGCAACAACACAACTGCTAACCCCTAATATTGAAGGAGGTCAAACACATAAAGAATGCTGAAACATAAAAAAAAGAGGTACCAGTGACAAATTTTGTGAACAATTTACTAATAAATGTTTTTTCTCTTTTGTAGGATTTGATTCCTCCAACGATGGCGTGAATGACGCTAACAATTTCCCGACTATCACTTCTGCCAACAAAAATTCTTTTCAGATCCTGCCCTCTGTCAATAGGGAAGCATATCAAAATTTTCAAAAAAAAAAATTATCTCGCTATCAGTGGCGCAACAATTCAACATTACTAACTTTAGATCATGCCTCCGTCAGTGTTGGTACGCCAACTTAATGTAGATCTTGCCTCCGTCGGTGGTGTTGCAAGTCAAAGTTTCCATTCGGCCCTACCTCTCCGTCGGTGGTGTAGTGGGTCACTCATTTTGCTGATCTAGTCTCTCCGGCAGTGGTGTAGCAGATTAAATCCTATCCAAATCTTGCCTCCGTCGGTGGTGTTGCAGATCAGATTTTCTATTCGGCTCTACCTCTCCATCGGTGGTGTAGTAGGTCTCACATTTTGCTGATCTAGTCTCTCTGTCAGTGGTGTGACAGATCAAATCCTATCAAGGTCTTGCCTCTTCGACGGTGTTCCAGCTAGATCTAAATTTTACTCGAAATTTACCTTTTATTATAGTTGTAGCTAAAAAAATCAATCAAAAAATTCAAAAAAAGAGAAAAAATAAAAAGAAAGAGAAACAGAGAAAAATAAAAAAAAGAAGAATGGAAAAAAGAAAAAAGATGAAAAAAGAGAAAAAAAATCAAAATGAGCTTTCAACCAAATTCCGATCATGCCTCTTCGTCAGAGTTGTAGCTTGGTCACAAAAAATGGAGAAAACCATATGATCATGCCTCTTCGTCGGAGTTGTAGCTGGATCAAATCTTTAGACCTTGCCTCCTCGTCGGTGTTGTAGCTTGGTCAAATCTAACTTTAGGTTCTGCCTCTTCGTCGGTGTTGTAGCTGAACCTAACTCACTAACTTCCGGTCTTGCCTCTTTGTCGGTGTTGTAGCTAGACCAAATCCGCTAACTCTTGATCTTGCCTCTTCATCGGTGTTGTAGCTTGATCAACATTACTAACTTTAGACCATGCCTCCTCGTCGGTGCTGTAGCTTGGTCAAAATTTACTAACTTTCTAGTTGTATCAATGTTGTATCTAAAAAAAAGAAAAAAAGAAAGAAGAAAAAAAGCAAAAAATGAAGGAAAAATAAAAAAAGAGAAAGAAAAAGAAAAAGAAGTTTTCAATTTTTTGATAGCGGCTCTTCATCAGAGTTGTAGCTGGATCAGACATTGGGACTTTCATCCACCGATCCTGCCTCCTCGTCAGTGTTGCAGCTGGATCAAATTTTGTAGACCTTGCCTCTTCGTCGGTGTTGTAGCTTGGTCAAATTTAACTTCCGGTTCTACCTCTTCGTCGATGTTGTGGCTGAACCAAATCACTAACTTCCAGTCTTGCCTCTTCGTCGGTGTTGTAGCTAGACCAAATTCACTAACTCTTGATCCTGCCTCTTCGTTGGTGTCGTAGCTGGATCAACATTACTAACTTTAGACCATGCCTTATCGTCAGTGTTGTAGCTTGGTCAAAATTTACTAACTTTCTAGTTGTATCAAAAAAAAAGAGGGAAAAAGAAAAAAGAAAGAAAAAAAAGGAAAAAAAGAAAAAATCTAAAAAAAGAAAAGAAAAAAAATCAAAAAAGAAAAAAGAGAGAAAAAAAGAAAAAGGAAAAAAAATCAAAGAATCCAAAAAAATGGAAAAAAGAAGAAAAAGAGAGCAAAAAAGCGAAAAAAGCAAAAAAAAAGAAAGAAAAAGAAAAAGAAGTTTTCAATTTTCTGATACTGACTTTTCGTCAGAGTTGTAGCTGGATCAAGCTTTGGAATTTTCATCCATCGGTTCTGCCTCTTCGTCGGTGTTGTAGCTGAGCCAGACTTGCCAAATTCCGATCATGCCTCTTCGTCAGAGTCGTAGCTTGATCACACATAAAAAAAACTCTGATCATGCCTCTTCGTCAGAGTCGTAGCTTGATCACACAAAAAAATCACTCTGATCCTACCTCTTCGTCGGTGTCGTAGCTGGATCAAATCTTCAGATCTTGCCTCTTCGTCGGTGTTGTAGCTGGATCAACATCACAAATTTTAGACCATACATCTTTGTCAGTGTTGTAGCTTGGTCAAAAATTACTAATTTTCAAATTTTATCAATGTTGTTTCTTGAAAAAATAAAGAAAAAGAAGAAGAAAAATAAAAAAAAGAAAAAAGGAAAGAAAAAATAAAAAAAAAGAAAAAAAAGAAGAAAAAAATATGAAAAAAGAAACAAAAGTAGAAAAAAAAGCAAAAGAAAAAAGGGGAAAAAGTTGTCAGTTTTTTGATCTTGCCTCTTCGTCAAAGTTGTAGCTGGATCAGACATCAGAACTTTCACCTATCAGTCTTGCCTCCTCGTCAGTGTTACAGTTGGATCGAATTTTGTAGACCATGTCTCTTCGTCGGTGTTGTAGCTGGGTCGAACTCTCTTTAGGTATTAGCTTATTATCAATAATGTAGCAAGTGGGACTCGGTTTGGCTTCCCCAACAAACAACCCCCTATTTTGAAGGTTTTGCTTCCCTAGAGTGACAAGGTAGATCAATCAAGACAAGAAAGAAGACATGCGCCGAAGAGAAAGAAGATCTACCAAAGAAAGAAGACACGCGTCAAAAGGAGAGAAGTTCAGCCAGATAAGACAAAAATGAGTGCTTTTGATCTTTGCTTTGTTCTTGTTTCACAATAACAAGCAAAGAGGGACAACTGTAATCACTCATTTTTGTCCGAGTTTTTAGTATTTTTAGTATTGTTGTAATAATATTATTATTAAAATAATAATAATAATAATTAAAGTGTAAAAAAGGGGAAAATCTGTGTGGAGCTAAAGTCTCCACATCCCCCGTTTAACAACCCCAATTGCCTATATAAAGGCATGGGGGGATTGAGAAGCATGGAGCCGGCCAAGGCTTTGCCCCAATAAGAGAGCTTGGCTCTCAGGTAGCCAAGGACCGGGGCAGTGTCCTCGGTCCTAACCGGTTTGATCGGGGTCCTATTTTGGATCCGATCTAGTTATTTTTGGAGAGGTCATGGTATATCTCAATGGGGCTCAGTCGGGGTTCGTTATTCGAACTCCTAGTTAGGTATATTTTATTTCCTTTTTATTTATGTTGTAATTTTTATGATTTAATGAAGTAGTAGTTAATTTAAAATTGTGTTTTTAGTTTGTATGTTTATTTATGTTTTAGATTAGTATTTATTATGTTTTAAATTTATGTTTTATATTAATATTTTATTTATGTAAGATTTGTTTTCATTTATGAGTTAGATTAATATTTATGTATGTATGTTTTAGATTAGTATTTTATGTTAGATTTGTTTTTATTTATGTGTTAAATTAATAGTTATGTATGTATGTTTTAGATTAGAATTTTATTTATGTTATATTAGTATTTTATTATGTTAGTATTTATTTATATTTTTATCACAATGTATTTATTTATATTTGCCATTTTTTTAAGTTTGTATTTCGGATATAAATTGTCAATGCGGTGCCCTTTTATTCGAGCGTAAACGGGGCCAGTATCAGGCGTAGTGATAGTGGTTGGACGTTTACTCTCGAATAACGGGGCTTTTAAAATTTACTCGCACATATAACCGAATTTTAATTTAATCGTCACTTTAATCCGGAAAGTCTAATATTAATAAAGCGGTAATTATTAAAGTACCAATTTTGGGCAGTGTGGGGTGCTAATCCTTCCCTATCCGTAATTGACTCCCGAACCCATCAATTTTAAATCTCTGGCTTTACGGTGTCCGGTCCACCTTGAGTGGCCGGTGGCGACTCCATTTTAAAATAAAACACGAGTTTTATAAAACTCCCCGCAGAAGAAAATATTTTTAAAACAAAAAAAAAAAACATATTTTTTAGCGAGAGGGACATCGCTACAGTGTCTTATGTTTTTCTCCATCTCCTTATTTTATAGATTGATTATTCTATTAGGCTTAGATTCGATATTGTTTGGCTGATCTTACTTTATTTCAGAATTCATATAGTATAGATACTATTATTAACAGGTTTTATTGATTATTTAAAGAACAGTGACTTTGGATTTATTTACTTTTATGCTGGTTTGTTTCAGATTTATTTTGATCTACTATGGACTTATTCTGGGTTTATTTTAGAATATTATAACGTTGATTTAGTACAAAATTTGGATGGTTTTATGGAAATGAAAACAGTTTTAACAGTTTCACAAATATTATTTTATTAGAATTATATTGTAGCATCTTCGATCCGGTCGTAACGTCTAGGCCAGATATAAATTATGAGAATGTTCATTAATCAACTCACATACATCAGGATTCCATGTTATCATGTCTCGTGTGACATGCTTTTGCATGATGCGGATGCGGATGCGGATGCGGGCTAGTGAATTCCTAACTACCGAACAACAACACGTCAGTAAAGAGGCACCCTAAAATCACGTAATCAGTAAAATGAATTTACTATTCGAATCGGATAAACCAACCGTATGAATATCGATTTACCAACCATGTAGGAAGAACCGGTTCAGACGTAAACACCAGCTTTACCCACATCACTTGGTTTGGCTTAATCCTCTCACAATTGCAAATTGGTAGGCTATGTTATTGTTAGCATGATGTTTAATTCGACATTCAACTTTGGTTGCCCTAAGGGGGCATGAGATTAGTGAAGTGAGTGATGGGTATTGCCACCCTCCCTGTCATTATGATCCAGGGTTAGTTCACAGTACTAGTCATTGCCCGCAGGGATGGACCGAGGGGTTGGAGGGTGTGGTTTCCCTCTGAAAATTTTAAAACTTATATATGATTTAGATTTTTTTTAAAAAAAAATTCTATGTATTTTCTATTAGAAATCTATTTTAGCTCCCTTAAAATTTTATAAGTTCGCCATTGCTAGAATTTTATAGGCGCCCCCTAACATAAAATTTTGCGTCTGTCCATATCCCACGTAATTGCCCTCTTCTTCAACGCCATGTGTTGATTACACTTTGTTATTAACATCTAACCATTACCTGTAAACGCTATCTGTGGCCAATGTGCCATCTATTTCCACTTCATTTTGGATCCTATCACATTTCTCTTCATAATGTATTATTAATGTGTGATAAATCAATTGATTCTATCCAGTGACGGAGCTATTAAATAGGTGGGAGGGATTGTGATCCCATTATCCCAACTTCACAAAAATATCTTTTATTCATATAATATATTTGAAAATTTTACGGGATACTTATAAAATGTCCCTCATTTAAAAAAAAATTATGTTTTGCTTCCTCAAGTTAGTATTTTGGCTCCTTTCCTGACTCTATCTACTTCAAATTTTTTAATATTTTATGTTATCTATATTCTCATCTCGTCCCATACATACATCACTATTCAAATTCAAGTTATTGAGATACATAAATCTCCCTACATTATTGAGACCACTTTATGGATTCTAATCCACTTAAAATTTTAAAATGCAAAACATCCCTTTTGGTAATAGAAGCAAAACCTGTTAATTTAAAAGAGTGGGAAGATTTCGACTAAGAAGAAATTACGTGTTAGTTATGAATAAAGATTAGAAAAGTTGAGTTTATACTATCTTCAAAGTTTATTGAAATAAAATGATATTTATTCGGTTTCAAAAGTAGACAATAGAATGATAAAGCTTAACTATAAAGTAAGTATTTAAACAATATTTTTTTGTGATACATCTAAAGTTTCTTTTTTGTCAAAGTGGGTATCTACCGTAATCTTTTTAATTTTTTTTGTGACGAATGTTAAAAAAATTTTGATATCCAATTAAATCATGACGCGTTATCTTATTTTTATTTTTTTATTTAATTTCCTTTATTTTATAAATTATAAAACTTTTCCCTTAAATACCAAAAAACCTCAAATATTTCTAAATACTAACCCTAGTCCCTAAATCACACACTAATTCAACGGTCATGACAGATTTGTACCGTCGACCATTGACCACCTATTTTGTTGTCAGCTCCATTGATCGGTCGTCCCTTGCCGCCACGCCAAATCCCTAAATCTCAAAACACCTAACCCTAAATCCAAAATACCTAACCCTAAATCCAAAATACTTACCAATAAATGTTTTTGTACTTATATGGAAAAGTATGCTCAATCCAATGATTTTTAACGACTTATCTATCACTTTTTTGTAAAAAGCATCCAAAAGTTGTTTATTATTATTATTAAAAAACCGTCAAGTGGGATATATACTTTGCACTTTAAACATACCGTTATATTCCTTTGATCAAACTTGGATTGGGTAAAAAGTTAGTATTGTTTTAGTTTCTATATTTTAGTTGGATAATTTTAGCTTATGTATTTTTTAGATTTTAGAGTTTTAGTCTTGGTCCAAACAATAATTATAAACTTTGTTAAGCTAGATTTTATTATTACTAACTATATTATAGGTTAGTTGTACATTTACTTCTTATTCTCCAATTTTATAATTTGAAATAATATAATTTAATTATATTGTCGTTGTATTTTTTGAGTCATGATTGAGTGACCTAATTGCTATAATTGTTAAATATAGTGATTTGATTGTTACAATCTATAAATAGAGTGACTTCATTGTAACTAAAAAATTAATGTTCATTATCCACTTTACGAGAAAGTGACTTATTTGTTATAATCGATAAGTAGAGTGATATATTTGTAACTTTTTAAAATTCTGTGACCACTTGTAATCTTATCAATAATTGAGTGACATGGAATGTAATTTACCCTTATTTTACTTTTTAATTTATTACATTTTTAGTTCTTTTACTTTCTAACGGTAATTTAAAATTATTGTACCCTAAATTATTTGAGATTAATATATTACTCATTCGATAATAAATTTGAAAACTATTTTACTATTTTTTTTGAATAATTTTGGTGATTTATAATATAGTATTTCTTTATATTTTTTTTAACTCTTTACTAATTAAAAAAATTAATTTGCACCCTAAGATTATAAAAAGTGCTTTAAAATTTTGAATATTTTTAATTAAGTTTTTCTCATAATTTTAAAACTTCTTATTAAATTTGTCAAAACTATTAAAAAATTAATTAAACCCTCAAAATTTTTGAAAATTTTAGTGTAAGCTTCCAAATTTTTTAAAAAGTTAAATTGACCCTAAAACTCTTACTCCAAGTTCGGTAACTTATCTTATATGAGTATTTTTAGAAATTCATTGATAGTGTAGACGTATTTGCTCAAGCTCCTTTAGGAGTAGGATTAGGAAAAGGTAAACATGTTCAGATGTTGCGTAAAGATATTTAGAGCATGTATGAGAGTAGCTTGGATCAATTACTCCCATTAAATGCATCTACCAACCGCCACCGGAATGGATTTAATGTGTTATGCCATTCTTTTCAACTTCAAGCTCTGACCTTCCATTGTTATCCCCAAGTATGTGAACACAGGGATCAGCAGCCCTCGAAGAAAAAGATTCAAGCCAAGTATATGAACACACGACTCTCCTTTTCCTGGCTTAACACTTTGGTTAGCAGCAGCTGATGAAGGATTCCGCAAGTGGTGTTATGATGGAGATAGAGGCGAATAAACCCGCCGGGAACGGGATGGTGGTCGGAGGTTTGAGTACGCTGAGTGAGACGCTGTGGAGGGAGACGACTAACACGGAGTTTGTCGGAGATGTATCGGCCAGGCTCATTTGGAAGGATCTCACCGTCCTGGTAACTCTCAACAATGGAGAGACTCAAGAGGTGTTGAAAGAGCTCACTGGTTATGCTGAACCCGGCACTCTTACGGCTCTCATGGGCCCTTCTGGCTCCGGCAAGTCGACGCTTCTCGATGCGCTCTCGAGTCGCTTGGCGGCTAACGCTTTCCTCTCCGGAACCATTCTTCTCAACGGTCGTAAAACCAAGCTTTCCTTCGGGACTGCAGTGAGTACTTGTTATGTGTTGTTCTACTTCGTCATCTGTTATGTCTTGTATCGTGTTATTAATTTGTGTTATGAACCAATTAGGCCTATGTGACTCAAGATGACAACTTGATCGGTACGCCGACGGTCCGCGAAATGATTTCGTACTCCGCTCGACTTCGTCTCCCTGATAAGATGCCACGGTCCGAGAAGCGAGCACTTGTCGAAAGTACAATTATCGAGATGGGGCTCCAAGACTGCTGATTCTGTTATAGGGAATTGGCATTTGCGTGGGATCAGTGGGGAAAAGAGGAGGGTCAGCATAGCTCTTGAAATCCTGATGAGGCCTAGATTACTCTTTCTTGATGAGCCGACCAGTGGACTTGACAGGTTTATCTTTTGTTTTTCCTTTTTACTATAGATTTTTGGAATGATTTGCTTACAAAACATCCTCAATATAGATCTTTTTTGGTCCATAATCTCAATATGTATCAGATATGCTAGATTTATTATTGGACTTCATATGCAAATGGCAGTGCTTCCGCATTTTAGACTTTACGCGGGTTGTCAAGAGACGGTAGAACTGTGGTAGCTTCGGTCCATCAGCCGAGTAGTGAAGTATTTGAGCTATTTGATCAGTTATATTTGCTCTCTGGGGGCAAAACTGTGTATTTTGGTCAGGTGTCTGAAGCATACGAGGTAAGAATTCGCTCGGCACTGCGCTTCCTTTCAACATTTGACATGACCTGGATTTTCAGCTACATATGGTGTTTCTTGAATTGTGGATAATGCAGTTCTTTGCTCAAGCTGGATTCCCATGCCCTTCCTTGAGAAATCCATCTGATCATTTTCTTAGATGTATCAATTCTGATTTTGATAAGGTTAAGGCTACTCTCAAAGGATCCATGAAACGTCGGGTACCGATTTCGTTACCCTTTGTTTAGTATTCCTTCCTATTTTAATCCTTTTCTTACTACAATGACCATTTCTTGTATATGTTGCAAATTGCTTTATAATCAGTTTGAGGCAAGCGATGATCCACTCGATAAGATAACCACAACTGAAGCAATCCGATCTCTTGTCGACTTCTACCGAACATCTCAGCAATGCTATGCTGCAAAGGAAAAGGTTGATGAGATATCCAAAGTTGTAAGTGCTTGACCAGGCTACCCTCTGCAAACATATTATTCTGTGCTCATGCCACAGTTATAGATCTTGTTGAAGACTAATCTTTACTTCTCTCCCTGCATGGAATTACGTTTTCGTATGTTGCAGAAAGGAACTGTGCTAGATTCTGGAGGCAGTCAAGCTAGTTTCTTGATGCAGTCTTATACTTTAACCAAGCGGTCATTCATTAACATGTCAAGAGACTTCGGCTACTATTGGCTGAGACTGCTAATATACGTTGTAGTCACTGTCTGCATCGGAACTATTTATCTCGATATTGGAACCGGCTACAATTCGATTCTGGTACTGTCTTATGTATCTCTCTGGAATTCATTGGTTCACCTTTTTGGACTGCTAAGGTTATAATTGTTAATCAGCTCTAAATCTTGTGCACCAGGCAAGAGGTTCATGTGCATCTTTTGTGTTTGGTTTTGTCACATTCATGTCAATTGGTGGGTTCCCTTCCTTTGTAGAGGATATGAAGGTGAGTCGTGATCGTAAACTGCAGGTCAACAGTTAATGGCGACCGGAACATTTTGATGAGCTGATCTTTTTGTAGGTTTTCCAAAGGGAAAGGTTAAATGGGCACTATGGTGTAGCTGCATTTGTTATTGGGAATACTCTGTCAGCCATGCCATTCCTCATTATGATCACCTTCATCTCTGGAACTATTTCTTACTTCATGGTTCGTCTTCACCCGGGCTTCGAACATTACATGTTCTTCGTGTTGTGCCTTTACGCGAGTGTTACCGTGGTGGAGAGTTTGATGATGGCCATAGCCAGTATCGTCCCGAATTTTCTGATGGGCATCATCATAGGAGCAGGGATTCAGGGAATATTCATGCTTGTATCAGGCTACTTCAGGCTCCCGAATGACATCCCGAAACCTGTCTGGCGTTACCCGATGTCGTACATCAGCTTCCACTTATGGGCTCTACAGGTGAAGTAGCACATGAAGTTGCTGTTATTATCTATGTTTGCTAAACAAATTCTTTTACAAAATGCCAAATGAATGCCGCATTGGCTCACCAGGGACAATACCAGAATGATCTGAAGGGGCTGATGTTCGAGAATCAGTCACCGATGCTTCCCAAGATCCCCGGTGAATACATACTGGAAAACGTATTCCAAATCGACGTAGGTCGGTCCAAGTGGATCGATCTGAGTGTGTTATTCAGCATGATCATAATTTACCGCATCATCTTCTTCATGATGATAAAGATCAGCGAGGATGTTACCCCTTGGATCAGAGGGTTGATAGCCAAGAGAAGGATGCAACAGAAGAACGGAACACAGAACACGACGGTCGCACCCGACTGTCTCACCCACTCGCCGTCGTTGAGGACCTACGTAGCAAATAGAGCTACCGGAAGAGATAAAAGGTAAGACTTTGAGGCCAAATTGATCCATCATCGGTCCTTTTAACATCTCAACCCTAAGTTAAGCTTGTTCTATTATTTATTGTTATTTGCTATTGATTTTATAAACCATTTGTGTTAAATGTATACAATACATACTATATTTACCAAATTTTTATAATGTGTTTGAAGTTACCACAGGCCGTGCCATGGTATTATTAGTATAGGTATTTCGCCAGATGAACATTGGACAATATATGGTAGCTTCAGAATGACTTGGGCATCTGCTGCTGCTTCCCATATTAATTTATAGTATTTTTAAATAAATCAATAAAAAGTATGGACCCAAGGTGTTACCACGATTATAACGCCTTAAATTCGATTCGAAAATCCGATAATCCCAAAGCGTTACAATAATTGTAACCCTCAAATTCGATTCGAAAATCTAATTAAACTCAAAATGTTACTATGATTATTATAATGAACTCAATCAATATTATATTCTTTAAAGTCAAACAAAGTTCACGCCACGTGCAATATTATATTGAAAAATGGTTAATATTAAATAAACTTAATTAAAAAAATCTTACAACGGTTTGAATACTTCGATCTACCCCTGTGCATACCTCCAAAATTTGTACTACTTGTCCCTGAACAATAAAATCCTCTGTTCTTGGCTCGAATCACTTACGAATTATAATAAAACATTGGAAAAAATTTAATACACAATAGTTTAAGATTTATGTTTTAGGGTTTAGAATTTAAGGTTAGTGTTTAGAATTTAGTATATAGGGTTTAGTTTTTTAAGGTTAGAGTTAAAAATTTAGGATTTGAGTTTTTATAGTGTAAATATGCAGGCCTGTGTAAAACTAATTTTACACAGCCCGTGTATCAAAATTTTACTATAAAACATTTATGTATTAAATAAACTTAATTACTTATAATAAAATACAACTTAATTATCAATTAGAATTTGAGTCAATATTTAACAAATCACTTGCTAATAATTTTATTAATTTAAAATTTTATTCTAAACGATTTGACACATTAACTAAATTTTAAACTAACATCTAAATTGAAATAAATTCAAAACATAAAAATACAATTACAATACTATACTGTGTAAAATTATATACAATAAATATATGATACGTTTATGACAACTTTTTCAATATCACAAGCATAGTTAGAAAACCATCACATTTTCTTAATTATATGATCCATTCACATTCTAAACATGAATGACAGTTGTAATAAGAACCTGCCAAGGGAAAATCTAGATCAACAAGGCAATCGATCTTAAATACATGAATACAGGGAAAAAAAGTTATCAAGGTCTTAATCACATGCATGAAACTAAGCTCATAGAAAATACTCTCGGCTAAGCTAAATACAAATAGTTAAAAGTTTCGATAGCAGCTGCGACTACAGACCAATTGGTCCCAGATCACCGGCTTTCATCGTGTCCTCTTTGAATGAGCTCCGGTGAAGTTGGCGTGTGAAGCTGCTTGTTGTGTCCAAGAAATAGAGAAGACATGACATGAAGCAGCAGCAAGAAAACAAGGGTATTGGCCCGAAGATCCAAAGCAGTAGGGGGAAGGATATGTAAAAGGCTCGCAGTCCAAGCGACCAGAAGTAACTCGCTCTGTTTAAGTTTCTTGCAACATACTCAACGGACTCCGTATTGCCTGCCGATGAAGGGAGAGTGACCAAGAAGCTCACGTGGGCGTAGTATCTAATCGACTGCACGTTGCAAAGGAAGGCAACGAGGAAACAAAGCAAGATGGAAAAATACTTGATTGAAGAGAGTAGAGGACTCTTGTTTCCGTAAACTATTTTCGAAGTTGTGTTGCCGGTGTCCGAGCTGCTGCTTACGAAAACACTTATCAGCGAACTGAGTGCGATTGCCACCGTTGCCAGAAGTGTAGATGCCATTATGTTGTTGCGTATTGTTTGTACCGCTAAAACACCATTTTTCAAGGGATCCTGAAACATCAATTTCATGCTTAGGACATGGACCATTCTAAACACAGCATTGAACTTTAGCTCTCTTTTTTTTTCTAGAGATAACAAGTACACTGGCATTCTAAAGAACTAATAGCATTTCCGCAATCAATACTATCATTAACACATTCATGTATCGGTTATAGCAGTTAATCGTTTTATATTAACTCAAAAGGCAAACCCCACCTCAGCCTCCATTCAAAGATGGTAATTAGGCAAACTTGTCCTATTCATCAGAAATAGCAAAACAAGAATTTTTATGACATTTCAGCATTTTATTACTTAAGATCTCTTGCTGATATCTGATTCAAAATCTAGATACCAATCATGCCACATTACGCACAGCAGATCTTCACCACGAGTAGCTCTCTTCCTGTTCTAGCAAGATGTTTTTACCAGTCAGCCTAATTCCTCTTGTCATCTTTCACTGCATGTTTTTGTTCCATAAATAGATAATTTCTGGTTAAGTAATACTCTTAATTAGCCAGTAAGTAAGCAATATTTAAAGATAAATAAATGATGCCTCCCATACGTTGCAAAAGCAAATTCCCCTGTTGTAGCAACCAGTTCTTGTAGATATTGAGCCCTAAGAATATATATCTATATGGTGCATGTCAACAAAGAAAACATAAAACCAACTGAATATCCTGAAAGAACATCTGTAATGCTCCAAAACAACAGACAAATGCCTATAAAAACTTCTCATTATGCTGCATTTGGTTATTGCAAAAACTCAGACCACACAAGGATGTCACGTTCTTTCATAAGGAAGTACAAGCCATAATTATAAAGCTCATTACACAAAAGTCATGCCTTGATCGGAAGCTATCTGTTTCTGGAATCTCAGAAGAATCCGGCCTTTTTTTATAGCAGCTCAGAATTACTGAATATTTTGTTCTGTGAAAGAAAAGCATAACATCACTCTTATTATTTTAGGCCCTAGATAGTTTGTTACTTTTTCTGGTTGCGTTTACCACTACAAAAGGATAAAGCGTAAAATGCATAGAATAAACTCAGTTGTCAAGAGTGCGCAAAGCGCGCTCTAGGCACTAGAACCTTTATAGTCCATACTTTGCGTTTTGTATGTATGTCTGTGTGCGTATATCTGTAGTTATAAAGTAAACTCTATACAGTGGTCCAATTTATGTACAAAGCATGGAAAGTTTTTTGTTGGCCATTATGCATGATTTCATTATGCTCTCATACATCATATATGGCTGAATACTCGGACATCGAGAATTAGAGAGTTCGATATTTACACCTTAATTACTGGTGAAGGTACATCTAAAGCGCTTTGGTTGTCTAGAGCTAAGGCGAAATGCGTAGGCAAGGGTAGGAGCATGCCTTGACAATACTGAGGAAACCTAGAGTCTAAATGTCCTTCGCATGGGGTAAGCCCAAAATGGTTCTCTGTTACTCACAACAAGAGATATTCTCAGCCCTCAGTTGCTTCAACTTGTAGAAGCCTCTGTTGGTGAATTGGTATGCAACAAATACATCCAAATAAGAATCACATTCCCTTCAATATTCAGATGTGTTCTACAATTTCTTATAGGGGATTCTATTTATATCAGAAAGCAATCTGCAGGGCAACAAACCTAATACTCAAGCCAGCATAACAAGAGGGTAGCAAGTGTAGTAGTGTTAGTTATCAAATAATCATATAAACAAACAAGCTAAACCTTTTTTTTATGAAGATTTGTATTATATGCAATAGATATAGAACTGTCCACCAAAATCAAATACTGTCACTCCATTGTGTATTAGAACTCCTAGGAGTGCTTATCGAGCGAGTCCATCACGAGCTGAGGAGTGCTCGACTCGACTTAAAAAACTGTTCGACTCAATACTCCATAAGCTCAAATTACTCGCGAGATGCTCAACTCGGTTAGCACCCATAAAAACTCCTAAGAACTCAGTCACAGCCAGAGATTCTCTACATCCTACAATATTAACATCCTATATCATGTTTTCATTCATACCTAGAAGAATTCCAAAACTTTTCAAAAAAAAAAAAACCCCAATAACATAACTAAAAAGTAATAGCAATTCAGCCCAAAAACTGGGGAAAAAAGAAGAAGAAGAAGAAGAAAGAGTAGAGATAGATGACTGACAGACATCATGGAGAAAACCCACTTGTGACGAGACTCGGCATTTAAGCCGATGGCAGTTCTGGTGGGATGCTTGAGAACGGTACGAAGAAGCCAAACGTGATAGAGAGCAAGCAGGAGTAGCCCCAATGGAACCAGAAATAAGTCTAACCTGTCTTCTTCCATGGCTATCAGGTTTTGTTTTTCTCCCTTTCTGGCTCTCCTGTCAGGTTAGATCAGACAGTTCAACAGTGGCAGATTTACTTCAACAGTCCAAATTAGAGACGCAACAAATGTTACAGCTTTACTAGAAGATACGTTCGATTGTTGAAAAGGAATAAAGTAAAGATTATTATTTTTGATCATGAGGATTATCCAAAAATTTAAAAATATACTTTAAAATAATTGTTTAAATGAGGTCTTCATTTTTTTTCTCTTCTGTACAATAAATTAATTTTTTTAAAATTAATACTAAAAATATATTCTCAAAGAAATAGGGTGTAAATACTCCCCTCTTAGGCCATGTGGCTCGGCCACTAGTTAAAATGAAAAAAAAGAAGATTTATAGGTACATTTTTTTTCTTTTGTGTTCATAGAGAAGCCATTCAAATATGGGATCTTATATATATAATTATTCGATGTTGATTGATTGAAAAAGTTATATTATTCTCTATTTGTTATGTTTTATAAGGTTTAGACTTAATATTAATTATTAAAACTTTCGTTATAAATACAAAAAAATTATTAATTTTTGTAAAAAAAAATTAAGACAAATCTCGTTGTTTCTTTCTTCTCCACCACTATTGATTATAATTTCCCGTCTACATCAACTGAAGTGAACGGCCTAAAGATTTCTAGCCGTCCCGGTGTAGAAAGCCCTTAAACTTTTTTAAAAAAAAATCAATTAAACTCTCAAGTTTTTTTACTTAGTTTAGCCCTTGAACATAGAAATTTAATTAATTAAGCCCTTAAATTAAAAAATTGAATCGATTAAGCTCTTTGACCAATTTTAAACATTAAATTTTGATAATTTTTTTGAATCTGTTGGTGCAGTGTGTCGTGTCACAGTATTTCCAATTGACATTTTCAGAATTTTTTATTTTATTTAAAAATTCTTTAAAAGTTCTAAAAATTCTAAAAACCTTATAAAATTTATAAAAAATAATATTTGAAACAAATGTGTAAATGCAACGTGACAAAACTGTAGTGTATTATATGTCAGTAATATCTAACGAAAAAATTGTTAAGATTTAATGGTCAAAATTGGTCAAAGGGCTTAATTGAATCAATTTTTTAGTTTAAGGGCTTGATAGATTAAATTTCTTAGTTCAAGGGCTAAATTGAGTGTAAAAAATTTTAAGAGTTTAATTAATTTTTTTTTAAAGTTCAAAGACTTTCTACATCCTTAAACCTTTTTTTTTCTTGTTGAATACGAACTCGTTCTCATTTGTATTCATTTTCTCTAGTGTTCTTCTTGAGTGTGCGCTAAAATAGTATAAACAATTGATCTAATAAGGGTTGTCCAAAGTTTGTTATTTTTCATTCCTCTTGAAAGAGAGAGTACTTAAGATTTACTTTAAAATTAGGCTTAAACTAAAAAACATGTTTCAAACTATGCTTTTTTTTCTTCTACTTTTAGCCCTAAACTATGATTTGGGTAAAATAGACTCTTAAACTATGATTTGGGCAAAATAAGTCCCTAAACTATTTTTTGGTCAAAATAAGTACCTAAACTATGTCATTTTTCTTCTTTGAGTCCCTAAAGCTATCAATTGGTCAAAAAATCTTTGTGATGTATCAACATCTTATTAGTGAAAATAATTTTCTTTTGACTTAAATAACTATCAGACTTAAAATGACCATAAATGATAGTTTAGGGGCTTATTTTGATATATGATATTTTAAAATTTAAAAAGAACATAAATATTTATGGCTTAAGAGTTCACTAAGCCCTTAAACTTTTGCAAAAAAATCAAATAAGCCCCTAAACTTTTTTTGCACCTAATTGAACCCTCAAACTGAAGAAAAAAAATCAATTTGACCCTTTGACCAACGTTGACCGTTAACTTTAACAGTTTCTCTTGAATTATTTTTGCCACATGTAGTAATAGGATAATGCCACTTGTCATTTCTAGGAATTTTTAAATTTTATTTTTTTTAAAAATATATAAAATCAGAAAAATTCTAAAAAAACTTACAAAACTGGAAAAAAATTTAAAAATTATTTTAAAAATATATAAAAATATTTTTTAATTTCAAAATATATTAAAAATAATAAATAATAATTTTTCAAATGATTAAAATATTTAAAAAATAAAATATTAAATATTATTATAAAATTACAAAATTAAATTGAAAAAATATAAAACAATAAAAGTTATTTTGATTTTTCAAATATAAAACAATAAATTTATTTTAAAAATATAAAAAATAAAATTTATTTTAAAACCCAAAATAAATTTTATTGTTTTATATTTTTTTCAATTTATTTTTTATAATTGTATAATAATATTTAATGTTTTTAATTTTTGAAATATTTTAATCCTTTGAAAAAATATTTATTATTTAAAAAAAATAAAAAAATAAAAAATATTTGTTATATTTTTAAAATGATTTTTTAGAATTTTTCAGATTTTTTTAAAATTTTTAATTTTTTTCTAATTTTATATATGTTTTAAAAATTAAAATTTAAAATTTTGTAGAAATGACAAGTGACATTACCCAGTTGCAACACGTGTCAAATTTAAAAAAAAAACCGTTAAAGTTAACGGTCAATGTTGATCAAAGGGCCAAATTGATTTTTTTTCTTGAGTTTGAGGGCTTAATTGAGTGCAAAAAAAATTTATGGGTTTAATTGATTTTTTTACACAAGTTTAGGGGCTTATTAGACCCTTAAGCCAATATTTATATACGTTAGAAAAGCCTATAAAATGATATTTTTGTAACCATGAACTTAAAGTGAAAAAAATGATAGTTTAAGGGCTTATTTTGCCCAAATCATAGTTTAGGGACTTAAAGTGACCAAAATGATAGTTTAAGGGTCTATTTTGTCCAAATCATAGTTTAAAGGCCAAAAACAGAAAAAAGCATAGTTTGAAGGTTATTTCTTGGTTTAAACCTTAAAATTACGATATAATTTTTTATTCGTATCAGTAGTTGATATTAGAACTTAACTAATTGGCAGGTACAAAAGTTTTTTAAGAAGAATCTAAAAGAATACAATCATCGGCAAGTTTATCTATGACTTCTACATCAAGTTTCGATGTTTTTGATGATTCTTTACCCATCAACAAACTTTTATACTTAATGGAGTTGACTATTTTTATTGGAAGAAATGAATGGAGTTGTTCATTCAAACACATTTGGTCCAAATGAATATGCAAAAATTACTTCATTTTTCAATACCAATGAAGTGAAGACAATAAATTTAGTCTTCCCACAATTAACTATATGAATTATAATATAAAATCAAATAAAAACATTAAAATTATACCCAAACGATTCACCATAATAATGCACTCAAGATATGCGATTACATTTCATGATGAACAAGTGACGAGGAAGGTGCTCCATAGCTTACCAAAAGGTTGACAAGCAAAAAAGATCTTTGATATTAAAACAAAGATTTTAAAGACTCGTTCTCTTGAAGATTCAAGAGACTCAAAAAATCTAACAAAGGAAAGAGATGAGTGCTTCAAACAAGTATCTAATTGAACAAGGGAGAGGAAAGAGCTCTAATGCTTTTATGGAAAAATTATTAGATGGGTCTGGCTCACCACGTCATCCATGGTCTCATCCAATAATAATTTTTCATATCATTTTTTTCAAGGTGGATCTTCACCTCTTTCCTATATGTCATTAAATGAATGAATCTCATTGAATGAGACTATGAATGACGTGGTGAGCCGGGACCATATAATAATTTCTCGCTTTTATGGGTCCTATTTAGAACTTAAAATTTATAGCTTAGAGTCCCAAGTAGGATATATGACAGAAATAGAGATTTACTTATGAAAAAAATTACTGTTAGTATATAGAATAATCACCCAACTTTAATGTTTATATTGAAGTTATTCAATTTTATTTCAATTCGATGATTTAGTTAGATATTCAATTATTTAGAGATGTAAAGGCTGATTGTAGCAACAATGAACTCAGAATCTACTTATTATTGTCATAACAATAATATTCATTAAACTAATATTTAATCCACGAGTTGATAGTAATTAACTTATTAAATTTTGAAGGAAAAAAAACACATTTCTAAAATTTTCTCAACTTCTCCCATTCCTACTATGTCCAATTAACAAACCCAAGTGTACCTAAGAGATCTCACTCATGTTACGAAGGCATAAAATCAAAAAATACTTTCAACGTTTGACTGAATAGTCACTTTAGTTCATATTCTTTTCTTTGGAGCAATTCAACTCTCAACGTTTCATTTTGGGTCAAAATAGCTCATATACGGATAAAAATTGTTAGAAAACCGACTGTAAACAGTTTGAAATAACTTGACAAAATGCTAAGTTAGCAGAAAAATTATTTTATATTTTATATAATTTTATAAAATTAATTTTGACTGATATAACATTTTTTTAAGTCAACACATTTGTATATATGATATTGCCATGTTAGGGTGCACTGCCATATAGGTTTGTCACGTCATTTTCAGCCATTTACCTTCAGTTGATTGATAATTTTCATCAGCAGAAAGGCCATTTTGACCCAAAATAAAATGTTGAGGATTGAATTGCTCCAAAAAAATAGGGACCAAAGTGACTATTCAATCAAACGTTGGGAGCATTTTTTTGACTTTATGCCATCTTGGAATGAAAATAAAGGTTTACCAACTTAGATTATATAAGGATTCATTCGCCCAAGAAGTAATGTTGAGTTTAAGAATGATGCATGAAAGTGCCTCCTCATCAAATACAGCCAAAATTAAATCTAAGTTTTTCAGAAGATGATCAAATGAAACAGAACTAGGAATGGTCGCGGGTCGGGTTTTTGGTCGATCTGCATCCGACCCAAAAATTGAACACTTTCACCCAAATTCAACCAACTCGATATTCTATGATGCTCTACTCAACCCGAATTTTAGAGTAAGAACCCGAACTCGACCGACCAGACATAGATAAAAAAAATTATATTTTTATTTGATAAAATGGGGAGTTGATTGAAAAATACAAATAGAGAAGGGTATTATAATAATAATTTCATTTTTATTAGACAAAATAGAGAGATAATTGAATATATATATATAAAGAGATGCATTATAGCAATTATACCTAAATATTTAGAATAAAATTAAACTATTATACCGGGTCGGGTCGAGTCGAATATTTTTCACCTTTAAACTCAAACCCTACCTAACTGACAACATCCTAAAAAACTCAACTCGAACCCGACCCGAAACCCAATATTTCTTTAAAAAATTTTACCATATAAGATCAGATCAAGTCGAAATCTATAGTGTAACACCCAGACTAATACGAGTTACCCAATCCAATCTGAAGTATCACATTCGGGTCACTGAAGTGACCCACAATAAAATTTCAGATAAAACAAATTGTCAAACCATTTAAAACCATGAAATAAATTCTGAATTTAAAATGCAAGTTCAAAAATTATTCATTTAACAAGATAGTTTCATAAATACTCGTTATAAAACGAGTTTCATACTCACATATAAAACAAGAATTGACATACATGCCCCTAATTACACAAGTACCGTTCTCCGCAAGCAGTGCCAAAAGAACTTTCATACTGATGTCAATAATTGCACCATTTTCAATCCTTTATAACTTGTGATGATAAATAACAGTAAGAGCTTGGAAAAGCTCAATGATACAGTACCAAATGATGTAGTAGGCACAAGTATGTATATGGTAAAGTAATAATACTGACATGATCCAGGCAACAATATGTTCCAATTATAAATTGATATTCGTAAAAATGATACACTTGAAGGTAACATGATTATTCTTTATCTGATCACCTGAGTACCAAACAAAATGCCTATAGTCCGAAGAATCAGAAGAGAGATAAATTACGAAAATTGAGCTAGGAAGTTTAGTGTGCTCCATTAAGTGCAGATAAAAACCATACATAGAGTTTCAGTCATTGATAATTTATTTAGTAGGGTAAATATAAATTAGGAATGAAAATTTTATTTGAAACACCTAACTACCCTCCAACTGTACACCGATATGCAGTTCCCCAGAACTGCATCCATAAGGACTTACCCTAGGCCCATAGGTCATAGGAGCCAACCTAAGGGATGTCTTCGGTCCATAAGATCTTACCCTAGGTTCATTGGACGTAAGTGTAAACCTAAGGGGTTACCTTAGGTCCATAAGGAATTACCTTAACCGAAGCTTAAGAATCTACACAAGAGGATATCTTTGGGCCCATAAGGAATTACCAGCTTGATCAGGGCTAAGCCTACTAAGACTTCTTATCATATCCCATATAATACCTAAAAAAATTAGTTTAGTGCAGTCAATATTAATAGTGTAAAAACAGGAATCGAACATGTATTTACAGTAAAACAAGAACCAGACGTGTATTTTCAGTATAACATAAACCAGATGTCATGCTATCGAATTAGACAATAAGGTATACTTTCAAACATATATAAGTTGTAATACCCCTAAAACTGGGCTAGGAGTTTTGCAAAGTGATCACATGCTTGATAATGTTAACTTTGAATTACTAAAGATTCAATTCGAGTCAATTGAATAAGTAAGTCAACGGAATTGAGAATGAAAGAGCTAATTAAGCTAAAATTCAATTAGCAAATGAGTAAAGTAATTATATTTCAATGAGTATGAAGGAGCATATATGAGTATTAAGAGGTTAATTAGTATGTGACTTGAATTATTAAGGATTGAATTGTAAGATGTGAGAATGGAATGATTGGAGATTAACTAGTCTTGAAGGACCAAAATGCAAGAAGTTTAAAGTCAAGAACAAAGGATCAAATTGAAACAAGGGTAAAAAAATAAAATTGCATGTGTAATTAGACCACTAAGTATTAGTAGAACACATGTGGCAAAGCTAATTCACACATTGGAGGAAAGAGAACAGAAAATTTGGAAGCCTACTTCATCTTTGTTCTCTCTATGGCCAAAAATGAGAGAGGGACAGGAAAACCATAGGAGACTTGCATATTTGAGCTTGAATTCAAGAGGAATTAAAGGAAAAATGAAGCAAAATTTTGTGGGAGGAAGTCTAACAAGAGGTAAGCTCTTCTTGAACTATGAAATTACTGTGGAAATTGTTATTAAAGTTGAGTTTAATTGATAGATTTAGGAATGCTTAGTTGGTTGAATAACTGAAATTCTTCATTGTTAGGGTGCTAAATACCTTGCTAGAAATTTGGTTTTTTTTAAGATACTTGAAGTGGGTTCATGAATGAGAAGGTAAGAGGTTAAATAGATGGATGTATATGGATGAAAGTTTGCTAAAATTCAATGATATAATTTCTTTTATTCATGAATGAATGCATGATAACGACATTGAAATATTGCTGGTTGAATTGAGTTTAAGATGTTGCTATTAGAGTGAGTTTGGAGCACTTAAGTTAGTCCTCAACAAAGGCCAAGTGTAATCTGCCCAAAAAAGCTCTGTTCTGGCAGTAAGTTTAGAAGTTCATATAAAATTCAGTACACAGAGTTTGGGTATGAATTTTATATGTGTAAAAACATGTGTGGGTCTAGTTTAATCTCCAAAAAATTGTGATTGATTTTGAGCTCTAAATCAAAATTTATGAATTTTTAAGTGAAGGTAGTGCAGAAGTTCTGAAGGCAGATTCTGCTCTGGACAAGTTTCTGTTTTGAAACTTCTAAAAATTCTCCTAATTGTTATAGAACTTGTTAAATTATGAGGCTTATACCGTTAAAACCGTGGTTAAATCTAGTTTGTAAAGATGTAAAGAGCTTTAAATTCCGGTGTATATTCTATTATGGAGAAACAGTTCTTTGGTGATAGCTCAAGTTGCTAAAAGTTAGAAATAAGGACTTATCTTGAAAATGAAATTGAGAAATGACTAGTATATGTATAGCTAATGCTTGAATGACAAAGTTGGTCAAGTTTATTGAGTTAATGTGTGATGAGGGGCATGTATATTAATATATGTATTTTTTATTATTTGAGCTAAAGATTGGAAGAATAAGCTGGAAGTAAGGTCAAAGTAAAAGGAAAGTTTGGAATCAAGGGCTCGGTTGAATCAAGTGTCGAATGGAGGAAGCTTGGATGTGTTAGTGGACCGGGATATCCTGTAATTTCGGGATATAAGGTGAGTGTAGTTTAAAGTCTCATGATAGATTAAAACTATCTCGAGCATTTTTATTTGCTTTGTTTAATTTTGCTTACTCATTAGGCTAAGATTTGCCCGTACGAATAAACTTGGATGCCAAGGTAAGTACAAAAAAAATTACAAGCTATATGTACTTGAATATGTTTGAAATTCTATTAAAGCTATATGTACTTGAATATTTTTGAAATGCTATGAAAGCTATATGTGATTGAGTATGTTTAAGATGCTATGAAAGCTATATATGATTGAGTATGTTTGTGATGCTATGAAATCTATAAGCAATTGAGTATGTTTGAGATGCTATGGAAGCTGTATGTACTTGAATATGTTTAAGATGTTATGAAATGCATGCTAGTTTCGAAAGCTATATGTGATTGAAAATGTTCAAGAAGCTACGGAATGCATACTATGTTCGGAAGTTATCTGTAATTAAACTTGTGGATATACTATGAATCAAGCCTTTACTATTTAATTATAAGAATGTGAAATTATACTCAAACAAGATTCTGGCATAATGTGATAACTTATAAGCTTTGTTCATGTGATTGTAAAAATGTAGGGCTATGCTCATTTCTGTTACGAATAATATATGTTAATTGATTATCTTATTAAGGAGCTAAGCTCAATTTCGATTCTGATATGATAAGATTATAACATGTACATGGTTACATGAATATCGAGCTAAGCTCAATCTTAATATGATAAGATAAGAATATGTGAAAAGCCTTGGTCTCAAGTCGGTCTTAGGTATAGTTGGCATGCCATAGAGTTCATAGATCTCGTGTTTGGGGTGGACTACGGTCCTTATTTGGCGACAGTAGGAGGGAAGTTTTTTGGTCACTTGGCGACAGTAGGAGGGATTGATCGGTACTTTGAGTACCTTTTGTTGGCGACAGTTGGTTAGGGATTCGAGTACCTAGGCTGATGCTTGATTTCAAGGCTATGTTAAGACATTATAATGAAACCCAACTAATGAATTACCTTGATAACTTATGAGACAAGTAACACATGTTTACAATATGTTATGTTTGATAGCTTATTTGAATGGTAAATCATGTTTATAATATGCTATGATTGATAATATACATGATAAGTAACATATGTATTTGCGATACTATGATTGAAATGAATAATTGGACAGTTTTGAATATATATGAAGTTGGTGGACTGTTTTTGATATGTTTATATGTATACATGTATAATTGGTCAGTTTTGAATATATATATATATATATATATATGAAGTTAGTGGAGTGTTTTTGATATGTTTATATGTATACATGTATAATTGGCCAGTTTTGAATGTATATATAAAGTTAGAGGATTGTTTTGATGTGTTTATATGTTTACATGTATATTTCGTCAGCTTTATATATATATATATATATATATATATGAAGTTAGAGGATTGTTTTAATGTGTTTATATGTTTACATGTATAATTGGTTAGTTTTGAATATATATATGAAGTTAGAGGGCTGTTTTGATGTGTTTATATGTTTACATGTATAATTGGTCAGTTTTGAATATATATATATATGAAGTTAGATGACTGTTTTGATGTCTTTATATGTTTACATGTATAATTAGTCAATTTTGAATATATATATAAAGTTAGAGGACTGTTTTGATGTGTTTATATGTTTACATGTATAATTGGTCAGTTTTGAATATATATAAATATATATGAAGTTAGTGGACTGCTTTTGATGTGTTTATATGTTTACATGAATAATTAGACAGTTTTGAATATATATGAAAGTTAGAAGACTGTTTTGATGTGTTTATATGTTTACATGTATATTTGGACAGTTTTGAGTATATATGAAAGATTGTGGGTTTTTTTTGAACCTATAAATGTATACTCATGAATTAATGGTACTATGAATGATTTAATCAAAAGACTTACAAGTGAAATATGTTGCTTGAATCACAGGACTATGATAAAAGAACCCAGAAAGTTTATAAGTTAAATTATGAATTGATAATGACTTGTATAACAAGTAAAGTGAATCTTAGCTTATTATATGTTCTTTGTGTGATTAGATAAGCTTGGTAAAATGCTTACATGATTGAATTGCTTGAACATTCAAATGCTTATGATTTGTTAAACAACCTTGGAATTTTATACATGTGTTTATTCATATATCTTACCTTGGAATAGCTAACTTCTTGTCCAAGCTTAGAATTATATGTGCATGAGTAAGAGATCTAAGTGAAGGGATGGATTATTGTTCCATGCTTTAGATGCTTTAAGCTACCTCACTAAGTAATCATACTTATACATCCTTTCACTGTCTTTCAGGTTAAGTTCGTTTTTGGTTAGCTATGAGCCTGGACAAGATCACCGGAAGTCGAGTTAGTATGTCTCGAACTTCCTTAAATGGTGGCACATAGTTGTTAAGTTGCATAATGAATTTAAATTCCATTTTGGCTATATATGTATATAAGTTTAATAAGTATTCAAAGTTTTGTAATGGGCCTTTAATTATTTCTTGGTTGTTGTTTGCTTAAATGATTTAATAGTTAGTAAGATTGTGTGGTTGTTTAAATATCTGTACGAGTCTTAAGTTGATATATCACATTGATGGCATGTGTGTTGCAATCTGAAATATATATTATCATGTGTCAAACCTGAAATAAAAATGGTGTAGTTCGAATGGCTAGTTTAATGGTTAGAATAGTAATTGGCTAGATGTCAATGAATTTTGTATTTGGTCTTGCTATGCAAAGGTTATATGTGTCTGGTTAGGATTGATTTAAGCTTTGAATGCTTGTTGCTAAGGATACATGTTTGGTAGTGATATGAGTTGTGCAGTTGGTAATCTTAGTTAATAAGTCTTGATATTAATCGGTACAACATTAAAGTTTAAAGATTATTAACCAATAGTTTATTGTTATCTTGAACGATCTTAATCATAGATTGATATGTCTTAAAATGATTAGAGGTATGCAAGCTTATAATTGAGTTAAGATTAATAATGTGTACGTATAAAAAGGAATCTTATGTGTTAGTAGAATCAATGTAATAACTTTGTGATTTGAAGAACATATAAGATAGAGGCATACTAAGAACTAGTGATTGGTGTGTATAGTTTATGGTTTGTAAATACATGTTGGTATATGATTGGAAGATTAAGTTAGATATTTGAAACATTTAAAAAGTTTTAAATTACTCTGTTTTTCGAAGGCATGTTCAGTTAATTGTCCTAAATTGATCAAGACTCTTTGTATGTTTGTTTGGTAACACGTCCTAAGCTAGTTTATTTCCTAGACTGGGTAGGGGTGTTACATAAGTAGTGCTTCAATTATAGAGACAATCCTGATTTTTAATCAGAGTGGATATTCATGTGCACATGGAACACACTAGATGGCCAAATATTTCTCGGAGGTACAAGGTATTTACGAGAAAAGGGAAATACTGAACTTCTGACAATTTCAAACTGATGTTAGAAATGAAGTCCCTATTAAAACGGGCTTGGTAACCAACATATTCAACCAGGAATTCGGGAATTGATACATTAAGATCATTCAGGATATCAGATATATAAAGAATGTTCCAATCATTTTGGCCAACAAGGGCATTATAGACATTCTAACCTTCATGGGCAAATTGGTAACTTAACCCAACAAGGTATAAACGGTAATTTGCAGAATTCAAGAATTTTAATTGCTCATAAGGTTTTCAAGTCCCTTTGAACTACTCAGAATCCATCATCACGATACTTACCAATTAATAGGATAAGTACACCTTACAAGTAATCATTTGTTAAAACTGACCGCATTGTATAGCAAAACGGGTCACCTTCACCAAATATCACTGAACATGCCATGAGAAAGTGAACATGTATTTGTGCAATATTTTTTTATACCAAAGCAATATCAGGAGTGACTATCGTACATGAGTCAGACTTTATAACCCGTAGAGGCATTACAGTCATTTAAGTTGTATCAGTATTTTCAGGATTATAAAGGCTTCCACTTATTCCAAGTCACTGAAGTATTACAGATATTTTAGTGCCCGAGAGTGTTACGGTCGTTTTGATGCTTAACAGTGTTTTCAAACATATCATAACATAGGGATATTTTAGTCATTTTAATCTATCCGGTCATATGAAGTACTTTCGGTACTGCTTGCAAAGCACGACACCTGTGTAATTAGGGGCACGTATGTCACGTCTTGTTTTATATCTGAGTTTAAAACTCGTTTTATAACGTATATTTATGAACATTGTCTTGTTAAATGAATAATTTCTGAACTTACATTTTAATTCATAGTTTTGTTTTATGATTTTAAATGATTTGACAATTTATTTTATCTAAAATTTTATTGTGGGTTGCTTCGGTAATTTGAATATAACATCTCGAATTAGATCAAATAACTTGTATCGATCTAGATGTTACAAATCAGGTCTGAGCCAAATAATCATCCTTAAACAGAACCCCTCTACGGCCCATTGCTTATCTATTGGGTTTCGTATACTTATTACAGCCGCCTCGTATTCGTTAGAAAACAAAGTGCAGAACTAAATACACGAAAAGTGTGAGGTTAATTAATTGGTAGTTTTCATAATCTTGGCTGGCAACCTGTGAGGTTCTTTTTTTAATAAACAATGAATTAGCAGTTATGATACCGCACGAATATCAATAAATCCACACGTGATGGAGTCCATTTCCCATAAAAAATATGCTCCCATGCCCATGGCTAACTAGATTGTTGAGGATTCCACCCCATTCCCATTCCCATTCCCATTCCCATTCCCATTCCCATTCCCACCAATTATACAGCTAACAATGCCGCATGGCACATGCCATGCTACTTGTGGGGTTGTGATTTGCATTGAATATGTACACCAGAAATAAAAATACACACCATTATCACCAGTTCAGTTCTGCTGTCAGAGCCACAGTTAAGGTTTAGCTGTTAAAACAGCATTGCTTTCTGTAGAGGAAGACTAAATGAACAGGCGATTAACTTTAAAACCACTGGTTTTGGTTAACCCTTTTCATTTCATTGCATCCCCTTCCCAATCACCAGCCTCGACTCCAAAACACGACACACCTCCTCCAATGGATCCACCACCTCACCCTGCCACTTCTATAGAGTCGTTGTCGTACGTGAGCGTGGAGACTCTCCACACTCACGTAATGATAACACTTACGATGATCCTCTCCCCGCTCTTCCTGGAGCAAGGCTACGCTTAATGTGCAGCTTTGGTGGTCACATAATGCCCCGTCCCCATGATAAATCGCTTTGCTATGTAGGTGGGGAGACTCGTATCGTTGCTGTCGATCGACATTGCTCCCTCTCGGCCCTTTGTGCCCGTCTCTCCCGTGCACTTCTCAGTGGCCGTTCATTTACCTTGAAGTACCAGCTTCCTAATGAAGACCTCGACTCCCTCGTATCGGTTGCCACCGATGAGGATCTCGAGAACATGGTCGAAGAATACGATCGTTTAGTAGCATCATCGGCTTCGTCGTTGACATCCTCTCGAATCCGTTTGTTTCTCTTCTTTAACAAGCCTGACACTGCAGCCCCCATGGGGCCACTTCTGAATGATGCCAAGTCGGAAACATGGTTCGTTGATGCTCTTAATGGTTCAGGCTTGGTTCCTAGAGGGGACTCGGATTCTGCCACCATACAGACCTTGTTGAATCTTGATGGTGAGTTTGAGGCTGAAGGAGGAGAGGAACAGAATAAGCAAGTCAAGAACAATAATGCAGTTCATGAAGTGCAGTGTTCGTTGCATGATTCGCCGATGGCGGTGGAGAAAACTTCATCTTTCGGTTCATCTTCCTCTTCACCTTCAATGTCCAACTTGCCACCGATTCGGGTTCTAGTAGATCAAGATGGAGGGACTAAACTGCAGGACCAGAGGGTTGGCATGGAAGAGCAGTTTGCTCAGATGAGTTTTGCTACTAATATCCAGAACCAGAAGCAAGATGATTGCTATGGGGCAGCGGCAGTGTTGTCTGCTCTGCCTCCGCATCCGCATCCGGTGTCTGTTGCGACCACTATGGTCACTCGTGCAGGGGGGGTCTAGTGACAACTTGAATCGTATTTTGTCCGATGACGAGAGAACAGATCAGGGAGTGCCTGTTGATTTCCGCAAGCCTCCATTGCCATTGCAGCCTGTACAACAAAAAGCTGGCGGCACTTATAATTTACCTTCCCCTGATTCAGTTGCAAGGTATTTTCCAGTTTTTATGATTTGCTTTTCACTTGATTTAAACTCCATGGTCCAATGCAAGGGAAATGTTTGCTCATAATTATGTTTAGTTGCCATAGGGACAGATTTCTGTAGGGGTACGAAATTAGATTTTCAATAGAAAATATCTAAACTACAGGGGAATTTAAATTTTTTAGGGGGTGCGACTGCCCCCGACAACCCCTCGACCCATCCCTGATTGGCATTGACATTCTAGTAAGCTTATCCGGCTACTATTTTTTTATTGATTTCAAAGTTTAGAAATGAAAATGGTATATGCTTATTGTTGGCTTTGTTTCAACCAAACATGCAGTGATAGTAGCATTGCCTCTGCAAATTCATTCTCAAAGCCCATGTATTATCAAGATTCCAACTCTTTGTCTTCACAATTGGATCAACAACAGCAACAACCCCTCACCATACTCCAGCCGCTACTCCGATGCCGATGTCATCATACTATCCGGTGTATGCTCCACCTTTACAGCAGCAGCTTCATCATCCAGCTGACCAGCAATACCCTGCAGTGTATGTAATGCAACCACAGCCCTACATGTCCATGCAATCTAACACCGGTGTCATGACAATGAAATCCAACGCAGCTGATGGCCGCCCATTGCCAACACCAACTCCTTCAATGGCTTCTGTTTCCATTGCTTACAAAGAGACCGTGCCTCCCATCTACCCTACCGGCACAGCGACTATTGCTAAACCTGAAATGACAGCAACTGTGTATAGAACAGCGGTGCCATCGACTCATCAAGTGGTTCAAGTTCAGCAACCATATGTAGGCTTCTCCCAAATGCAATATCCACCACAATCACCTGCTGTTACTGCTACTAATTACGTTTACGAGTATCCCAATCGTACACAAGATCAAATGTACTATGCTCAGCATCAAGCTCCTCAACAGCCTCCGCAGTATCAAACCTTGACTCCAGCTGCTGCTGCAGCTGCATTGTCAGATGCTTCAACGCAGCTTCCCACTGATAGTAGTAATCAGCAAATCAGAATCTCACAGCCATTATAAGGTGATTGGGCTGCGAAAACAGACGGTTAAAATGAATACGGTGGTTGTGCCTGGATTTTTTGGCTCGAATAATGGTTATAGGCACGATTAATGTTTATGGTAATTCATAGTAACATATTCACCTTGTTGATTACTTTTCTTTCCATACGGCTGCCTTTCTCCTGCGAAATGAAATGTTATAGTATTGTGTAACATGATAATAAGTCCTTATTTGGCTATGAGTTTAGCTCATATCTCTTCCATTTATAATCTGGAACCAAATCTTGGTAGAGCAATATTCAAGCTGATAGAGAGGCCTGTCAGCTCGTTGTCCTCTTCCCAAAATATATAATAGGATGTGCAGCGTCACCACAGTTTTTATATCCTAAGACATCTCTTTTCTTTTCCGATGTGGAATTAATATCCATCGTCTCTTTAGAGCCTGGCAATATGCAAGAAACCGCTGCTCGTTTGATCATCACTCAACAGGTGATAGACAAAGCTGTGGTTAACTGCCTTGCAAATCTAGCAGGCTGGCATTAATTATTTCTTCATTGGTATAAGACAGAATGTGCAGGATTATTATTACTTTATTAGTAGCCGTGTTTGTCATATTACCAGCATATTATGTGTTGATCTCAGCACATCAGTTTGCATTACAGATACAAACTTTGGTGTAAGATCCTATTAAGCCGCTTGTTTTAGCATATTTTATGGCTTCACCTGGGAACTTTTGTCTTCTGATGCAGGGTCTTTTGTCAGCATGTGGTTTAGGGGATTTTGTTTTGGCATAATGCAAAAAATAATTCAATGTTTGATAGAATAATCACTTTGGCCCTTATTTCTTTCTTAGAATCTTTTAACCAAAAAGTTTTAATTTAGTGGAAGAGGATTCAACACCTTAACTAATAAAATAGATAACTAACATAAGTAAATTCAGATTTTATGGAGTATACAATAAGTAAAATGAATAACTAACCGAAAGAATTTAAAATTCTAGTGTGGACATGTGCTCACCCATAGATCCTCCGGTGGTCGTGGTGGACCGGCTCTTGACGGCGGCAGCTGAAGGAACCAACTTTAGGGTTAGACTAATTAGGGTTGGTTGCTTAGTTTAGGATATGGGGTGTTAGTATTGGGCTTGATTGTTGGGTATGTTGTAAATGAGTTAGGGATATTGATCTTAGGTTATGGATAACTGTAATGGACTAGTATATGGGTATTTTGGTTTAACCTTTGTAAATGGACATTTGGACCATTTTTATATTATGGATTTGATTTATTTAATATTATTTTTTGAGAAAATTTAATATTATATATATTGTTGAGTTAATCAATCAATGGGGATGACCAAGAGGGGATAAATTGACAATTAAAATATTGGTGAAAGCAAATTGCAAAAAGAAAGAAAATTGATACAAGTGATTTATAGTGGTTCAACCTTCTAAACAAGGTCTTCATCTACTACCTTAGGTATCCGCACTAAGAATTTTCACAAATTCACTAATTTGTCTTTCATTTTCGGCTAAATGAGACAACCTTATAAAACCTAGACTTATACCCAAAGTTTAGTGATCCATTTCCCTAAAGGATGAATACAAAGAAGCAAAATATGAAAAACCTCACAAGGTAGTTTGTTTGCACAAATGAAGTTCACTAAATCCCAACACTTGAATGAAAATAAGATACAATGAAGAACACTCAAGTGGATTACAAGAATTTGACAATTTGAGCTCAAAGATACTGGATATGAGCTTGAATGCTTTAGAATAGTTGTCTTATTGTTTAAGAAGCTTTGGAGACTTATTTTTATATCCCTCATTAATTTCTAGTCGTTTGAGTTGTTGGGAAATTGAATAGAGCTGTTGGGCTATAATTTTCTCGCATTAAATGCTATCTAACAACAAGAGGTATCGGTACACAAACATCCGTGTCGGTACCTACTCAAAACAGAAATAGTCGTTGTAACAAAGAGGTACCGGTACGCGGGCAAGCATATCGATACGGAGTAAATGTTTTACAAAGAGTTCTGGTATGGTCTGTACCGTACCAGTACTCGTTTTACTCACTAGAATCCTTGAAAGTTTTAATGGAGACAACGTATCGGTACACATACCAAAATATTTAAAGTTTGGTTCTAAAAATCTGACAAGGCTAATGGTCAAAACATATTTGAAAAATAGTAATCCCCATACCGGTACGCCATAGGCCGTACCGGTACTCAGGCACACTTTGGTTTTACAGTGTTGAAAAGTCGTACCGGTACACAAAAGGCCGTACCGATATTCAGTTAACCATTTAAATAGAATTGGTTTTCAGTAATGAAAACTCGTACTGGTACGCATGTAGCCGTACCGGTACTCACTTACCAAAATGGTTGGTTGAGTTGATTACCTAAAACTCTTAAAAAACTTAGGGGTTGAAAATGTTGACTTAGAAAATTATTTAAGTTCGAAAACCTGTCAATTTATGAGTAAATTCAATTACTTTAAAATTTTATTTATTTACAATAAAATCTTTGTTATATTAAAATCAAATATTGGTTTAACATTTATGAATATCAGAATATGGACAGATAAAATACATTACAACAAATTTTTCTTTTATGCTTAATTCAAAAATAATTGTTCAACTTATACATTTTTTTCATTTAGATTCTTATGGTCAATGTAAATGTCTAATGTTTATTTGTTACAATTTTAAGTTCCAACTATTAATGTTTGTTAAAAATATGTCACCCAAGACATCTTTTTTCCTTTTTGATGTGGGATTAATGTCCTTGCTTCTTCTCGTGACATTCTCGCGTCATGAGTCAACCACGCTCGTGATGGCCATTGTCACAGTTGTTCACCCTGCCTACCCTACTTATAGGCGCTCGGCGTGAAATCGTGCAGTGAAAGGGTCGCTCTGATACCACTTGTCACGTGGTCATTACCCTCTTCCCAAAAGACACGCCTGATAGGATATGCAGCACCACTGTTTATGTATCTCAAGACCCTCTTTTCATTTTCGATGTAGAATTAATGTTCATGTCTTTTCCCAGGCGTGACACATATAAGTTGTGGTTTGATTCTTCATTTCTTTTTTAAAAACAAATTCTTATTTAAAAAAACTAAAATCTTTAAATTCTAAAAAAAATATTTTCTACTCAATCTATCATCGTTGTATCAACTATCACTATCCACCCCTTTCACCATCAGATCTTTGCTACTGATTATCTCACTTTTTATAACTATAAATTGAAGAATGTGAAGCCGTAAAAGAACGACGAACAAAATTAATATTATAAACGATGAACGTGACGGACAAACGAGATATGTTGTACGCTAGGCCTTACAACGAAAGAAGGAGACTTCAATACTGTTGCGGGGTGACATTCAACAACGACATATGAAGCAGGAGGAAAAAGGAATTATAAATTTTTGGCGATTTACAGAAATCAGGGGTGACGTTCAACGACATATGTTTCATCACTACTCCACCATATTAAATCAATTCGATCAAAAAAAATCAATACGTATTCGCTCGTACATTTGACTTGTTATAATTGTACGTATTCTTCGTCTTACTGAAATAGTAGAATTTGAATCGTTTTCTCAATAAGTTTATAATATATTTGTGATTACCGATAAGAGTTGGGGTGTAATGGTAAGGCATATTGTTTTTTCAAAATTCGAAATTAGTGTAATGATAAAGCACATTGCTCTCTCGAGGATAAAACCCGGTTTCGAACTTTAGGGATGACATTGTTGGGAGAGAGAGCTACGAATCCCGAACATAGACCATAAAATGGACATATATTTACCAAAAAATATATATTTGTGATTAAGATGGGTTTTAAAATTATTTTTTTAACATATTGATGTGATTTTTTTGGATAAATGGGTGTTTATTATCCAAGAAGCAACAAGGTGCTGCAAAAAAAATATTACAATCAGGGGATAATCAAATTTGGATTCCCCAATCTATACACAGTTGTACATTAACCCTATCAGTAATGTCTATACCCTTCCCATGTATACGAAATCGAACTATATCTTTTATACATCGAACAATATCATCCACTGATCGAGCAACACCCCTAAAAAGCCTATGGTTTCGCTCCTCAAATGTATGCACTCCAAGCCATCTTGAGGATGAGGACAATGACATATTGATGTGATTGCGTAATAATATTAGTTAATATTTTTTTAACTTTTTGACAAAGTCCACATTTTGTATATACAAATGTTAGAATTTAAATTTTTTTAAAATAAATATCATCTTCTATTGTACTAAAACCCTTCGTTGTGTTCGAGTTTTTAAAACTATTGAGTTTTCGTGTTGAAATCTTATCCGTGTAGGTGATAATTTTCCAACTTGTTGAGCACTACATCTTATACTTGTTTATGTTACATGCAACTTAATAATAATAATAATAATAATAATAATAATAATAATAATAATAATATATTTGTGTCGACAAGCAGCAAGAGATTTTAGTTTTAATGGCAAATTGTGTTACATGAATGATATCAAAAAGGGTAAAGTGTCGTGTCATTGCAAGAGAAGCTAGTTGCAGGTTTGCTGTGGTTTCAAGGATGGATTTTGTTTTATTTTATTTTTATATTTTTTTTCTAACTACTGTACAATGATGGAGACTAGGGGTAGGTGTATAATGTAAACCAGAAGAAACATGAAAAAAAAAATGGGGGGAAACAATCGACATATAAATTAGTATATTGATTTTATTAGTACAAAAGCAATGCATGAATTTAGTCATTAAATGGTACTTCATTAAGTTGTTTATGTTAAAATAAATAAATTGGTTTTTTTGAGTTTAAAATAAATAAATATGGTGAGTAGTTATGAAAAAAATTATATACAAATTGTGCAAAATTTAATTTACACAATCTTATTTATTTGAATGTTATCCGTCATATTTAAAATTAAAGTTTTAGGTTTAAGATTTATGGTTTAAATAGATAAAATTGTATAAAATTTATTTTATACGGACAATATATCAAATAATTATCCTCTCTACCAACAAACAATTAATTTAGTGGGATATGATACTAGATCTTTTAAGGTCGGAATTCAAATCTTTAACATTATCAATGGAGCAAATTGAGTTAGAATGTCGCTTTCATAATAAATCTTACATCCGGATTAATCAATCAATAAGTATAATAGTGATAATATTTATAAAAATAATTATCCTCTCCCTATAAGGGAAGATATAATATTAATAAATTCACTTCCTTTTTCTATATTTTTAAAGTTTTTTTTTGTATATAAACTATATCTAAACTTGAGATATAATGTTACAAAAATTGGTTAATTTTGCTCCAATGATAATTATACACAGATTTCATCTTTAAGGCATGGATATGAACCATTATAATCTTACCAGAAAAGCAAATAGATTGAGAAACTGTTCATAGGGGTGGATGTTTCCCCATCCCCACTCAACTGGCATATAAAAACCACCTACTATTATCAATTTATCAGCAATAGCAGGCAAGGAAGGTCTAGATGGCAGAAATAAACAGCATCGCTTCTGGTGCAAATATTCACATCAACACCCACAGAAAGATTGTTAGTGTTAGCAATGGCAGTAACTGCGAGACTGATCTGACCGGTGAAGCTACTTGTTTTCCTGTCAGAGATGAGAAAATGGAGCACAAAGCTGGTGGATGGTTTGCTGAGCATTGCCCAATATGGCCAGGTGAAAACATAAAATCTCTTTCCTTTCTAATTTCTTCCCAAAACATGTCTAATAAGATGTGTAGCATGTATTTATATTTTAAAACTTTTGTTTTCTTTTATGATAAGAGATTAATATTTTTTATCTCTTTAAGACGTGACATTCCATCTTCTTTACAGATATTTGTTTATAAATGTTTAGGTAATCTTTTTCCATATCCGAATAACAAGTTATATATATATCGATCCTCCTCCAAATGAATCTCAACATAATTCTGAGTTTTATTGTAACAAGAATAGCTTATTTTGAATAATCACGTAAAGGCACTCCATGGGAATTCAGACCAAAGCAAAGCAGCTGCAAACTACAATCATATGCGTGTGTTTAAAAGCATGGACATTTTAGATTTGAGATTTTGTAGTTCCACTGATGTTGTTGTTGTTGTTCATCATGCATCTTGAAGGACAAGCTCACTTGTTAAAGGTGGAGAAAGTTTTATTCGAGGGGAAGTCAAAGTATCAAAGAATGATGGTGTTTCAGGTACATTAGTTTAATTTAACCTAATCCATTTATCCTGAATATATATAATTATACTTTAATTTATACATGGTGGCCTGGCTGGCACTTCCATTTGTAGTCATCAGGATATGGGAAGGTGTTTGTATTAGATGGGGCTCTCCAACTGACGGAGAAAGATGAATGTTCATATCAAGAGATGATGACCCACCTTACTCTTTGCTCCATTCCTGCACCCAACAAAGTTCAATTACACTATATGACTTATATATACATACACCGAGGGTTGGAAAAAAAGTTTTTACAAGTGGATTTGTTTTAAGGTTTAGGATTTGAAGTTTAAGGATTTAAAATTTAGGGATTGTGGTTAGGGTTTAGGATAATATAGTTAGGTATTTAGGTTTTAACCTATAAATCCTAAATGCTAAATTCTAACCACAACCCCAAATCCTAAACCCTAAACTAAATCTCTAAACCCTAAAATTAAGACAATTGTGCAAACTTTTTCTACCGCATGTGGAATGATTACCCTACATATGAAAAAAGTTTTCACAAGTGTCTTAATTTTAGGGTTTAGGATTTCAATTTTCACATTTATATATATATATATATTTCATGCGCTGGTGGTGGAAATAAAAAGTTTCCACAAGCACTTTAATTTTAGGAATTAGGGATCTATTTTTTTTCTCAGCAAATTTATTTTTTAATAATAAAATACTTGCAATGTAAGTCTTTTAAAAACCTCCCTTAACCTAAATGGAGGAAAAAAGTGCTACACATGCAAGGGAGATATGAAAAAAACATGTCTAGGTTTAGGGGTTTAGATTATAAGGTTTGTTGTTAACTATTAGGGTTTAAAGGTTAGGTAATATGGTTAGGGAGTTATGTTTTAACCTATAAACCCTAAATTCTAACCACAAACCTTATAATCTAAACCCCTAAACCTTTAACCCTAAATTAAATCCTTGAACCTTAAAACTAGACGCTTATAAAAACTCTTTGTTTCTACCATCAGTGCATGGTATAATTACACGTTTTTTTGGATCGTTGGATGAGTGAAACGGATGACTGAGATTAACAATAATTTACGTGAAGATTATCACTTGAAAAAAGAGAGAGTAAGAGTTAATCTCAGCCATCTATTTCTAACCATGAGTTGTATATGAAGAAGGGTTGGTAACTGCGTTTTCCTTCCATTTCAGGTGCTGCTCGTTGGTGGAGGAGATGGGGGCATCCTGAGGGAAATATCTCGCCACAAGTCTGTGGACCAAATTGATATATGCGAGATTGACACAATGCTGATTGATGTAAGTAGACAAAGCAGCGCTTTTATCCTCAACAATTAAACCTAAAACTAAAACTCCGATTGACTTGATCTGTGTTGTGAATTTCAAAGGTGTACAAGGAATTCTTCCCTGATATTGCCGTTGGCTATGATGATCCTCGTGTAACACTTCACGTTCGAGATGGTATGCATGTGCATGCATGCTTTTCCTATCTTTTTCCTGGTAATTTGTATGGTTCTTAACACAAACATTTGCCTGCAGGAACCCAGTTTTTGCAGTTTGTTCCGAATGCTACATATGATGCAATAATAGTGGATGCATTTGACCCCATCAGTACATATCCCTCCGGCTTTCACTTTTCCTCCATCTCTGCATTTTATAATCATTTTAGGTTCTTCATTACATTGATAAAATTATGCACGCAGGAGCAGAGCATGAGCTGTTTGACAGTCCAT
The DNA here is from genome assembly GCA_019671005.1 of Hibiscus mutabilis. Taxonomy (NCBI): domain Eukaryota; kingdom Viridiplantae; phylum Streptophyta; class Magnoliopsida; order Malvales; family Malvaceae; genus Hibiscus; species Hibiscus mutabilis. Next base: position 41,035,509 of record CM033737.1, read on the forward strand.
TCTTTGAATTTGCAGCGAAAGCTCTCCGTCCAGGAGGAGTGATGTGTATTCAGGCAGAAAGCCTGTGGTATCACTCACTCGACATCGAACAACTCGTTTCGAGTTTTCGCCATATTTTCAGAGGATCTATCAGCTATGCCTGGACTGTAGTTCCAACCTATCCAAGGCATGCATGCTTCCCCCTCTCAACTCCTAATTATATAGAGTTTTCTATTTCACTGTGATACGTACATAGGAAGAGTGAAACGATGTATTTTAGACAAGACATTAAAGTTATTTTTCAGTATTGGAACATCAACAAACTTGTGACGACTGTTTTTTGAATAGGATCTGAATATTTTCGTGTGATATGTCTTCTTATGATACAATCGGATGTCAGTTAGTTTTCCAACACATCTTAAAACAATAAGAAGCCATATAGACCCAGAAATGTTCAGATTCAAAAAAAAAAGTATAACAAGTCTGTTGATACTCCAGTTTTGACAAACAGTTTTAATGTCTTGTCTAAAATACATTGTTTCATCACACCCTAGTTTTAGGGAAACAATAAGATGCTATAATCATGTGTCTAACAAAAAAACAAATATTATTATTACAGTGGAGTGATTGGTTTCTTGCTTTGCTCGACCGAAGGGCAATATGTTGACTTCAAAAAGCCTGTCAACCCCATGGATCCCGACCAGATTTCGGGCGTTGCCAAAAAACCCTTGAAATTTTACAACTCAGAGGTAATAATCATAAACGCTTAAACGGATTGATTCAGATCGTGATGATGATTTGGTTTGCCTTGATCAATAATAGGTAATATAAACAAGTTTTATTACAAACCCTTCATCTGTTCCATGCAGGCAAGCATCAGCATGCATGTCTGGACAACAGCAACTCCTCATCAATTTCTTTGTCAACTTTTATTAATACAGCCTAATGTGATCATGTAAAACTCTGATCCAAGTTTTTGCCATCACATTTTGATTTACTAGTTGGGTCTCATTAATCTGTGTTTATATATACACAATTAGTTGGCTAAGATTGATGTCACCTTAATTGAAATTAAAGAAAAAACATTGATATAGTTAAATAAATGATACTATATATATATATCTTAAATTTTATATAATCTCTTAAAAATAACTTAACAATTCTTTAAAAGAATCACCGGGTGCTATCTTAATTTTTTTCAATTTACTTTTTTTATTATTTATAAATAAAAAATATATATTAAAAACCTTCCATTTTTAAATATATATTTTATAAAATTTAATTATTTAAAATAATTATAGTCAAAGTTTAAAATTTTGACAAAGGTGTTTAATAGGACAAAAGATGTATATTGAATTAAAAATAATAATTCATTAATTTCACTTTTCCTTCTAAATTCACTAAACATCATTTGATTTGCTAGAATGTACCCTCTATATGTAAATTTTTTTGAACAATTTCTATTTAGGGGAGAGGAAAGAAATTTGCTCCTAATAAGTATTGAATCTACAACCTAAGGGAGAGAGGGGGTATCAACCGAGAGCTTCTAACCACTTGCTCTAGAGATTGTTGTCCACTCTATGCAATCTTAAATTATCTCTTATATAGAACTTTAAGCTATGTCTAATTACATTATTTAACATTTAAATGATAAATTCAAACTAAAAAAAAATACAAAAGATACAATGTGAGGCAACCTTGGAGTGAGGATCTCTCTTTATATCTAGGTTTAGGGGTTAGAATTTCAGGATAGTGGTTAGAATTTAACATTTATAGGTTAAAACATAAACTCTTATTATATTACCCTAACTTGTAACGACTCGGGTTTCAAAACTCGAGGGTTGGGTTAACCCGAGGCATGGGCTTCGCGTTTGGACCGAGATATTGGGCCTTAAGAGCCTTGTTGGGCTTGAAGAAAAGCTTTTGGGCTTGTGTTGTTGGGTTGTTGATGGGCTAAGGTGAAAATAAGAAGGGCAAATGGGTAAAAGCATAATTGAAGGCAAGAGAGCTGATGTGGGACTTTATTTCTGTAGAAAATAGAGGGAGTGAGATCATCTTGGTCCCCTTGTTCCCTCTCTCTCCCATTCCTATCTATCACTCAAACTTCTTCATATTAAAGGTCAAATCTTTTAGAGTTTAAGTAAGAATCTCGTTTGGGGCAAGAAGAGAAGCTTGTTCAGCTTTGAGAGATCTACCAATCAAGGTAAGGATGGCTACTTATGGTGGAGATTGAGGTTTTGGTGGGGTTAGTGTGGATGAACGAGAATGGTCTTTGAAGGTTTCTTCCTCAGCTCTAATTCGAGGTTAGTACACTACTAACTCCTATTGTTTCCTGCAACTCATAAAACATAAGCTTTGTGCATGTTTTGGTGTTTATGGTTTGATAAGCTTTGGGTTAACCCCTTTAATGGTAAAATGGGGATTTGATGTTGCTAAGGCTTAAAATTGGTAGAAACCCACTTAATACCTTCACAATAACTTGTAGGATCGATTTGTGGTTTAACTATAGGGGTTAAACAGGGTTTTTAGGTGAAACCCGTACCTAGAGTTTAGAAATCGGGCTCGCGTACTAATACTAGGGCTAGGGTATCGGTACGCCTTAGTGTAAATGGGGGAAGAGTTGTGAGAGGAGTACCAGTACGCTTCCCTGTGTATCGGTACCCCTTGCAAGGTAAGGATTTCAGAGACACTGTGTACTGGTACGTAAGGGGGTGTATCGGTACGCACTGTTACATTTCCTGGAAAGGCTTTGAGTACCGGTACGGTACGTAGCGTATCGGTATGCCCTTGGGTTAAATTCCTTCGAATCTAGTAGGGGTATGGGTACTCATGTGGGAGTATCGATACCTAGAGGGGAGTACCGATACTCACCTAGAGTATTGATACTCGCTGGGAAATCTGTCCAATAATTTTGAGGTGGCGTTCGGGGGTGTTATAATTCGAGGCAAAGGACCTTGGGGCCCATTTAGGTGTAAAATGAATATTAAAACTGAGAAATGGATATTTTAACCCCGTACGAGTAATGAATGGCTAATGACTTGGTAAATGTTGGGTAAATTATGTGAGGTGGTAAACCATAGGGATCCTAGGTGGATCGTGAATGCTGTGTGGTAATCTAGGTCCATGTTGTGTGCGAAAGGGGCACATATAAGGTTGAGTCTTATCAGATAATAAGATAAAATAATGAGAACAACTATGGTAAGGGTGTTAGAGCTATGGTAAGGGTGTTAGAGCAGTGGTAAGGGTGTTAGAGCTGTGTGCGGTAAGACCCTTGTGTCGAGGTTTAGGGCTATATGGTATTAGGGTCCTTGTTGTGTGCTGATGGGACATCTAGACAGTCGAGTCATCCCTTGTTAGGATTTGGATACCCTAAAGTGTGTTGCAACACCTTGAAAACTTCCCGAATGTTGGATCCCGATACTTAGTGGACGCAGACCTTATTCGAAGATGCTTAATGAAAGATTTCAGGTATGGATATAGGATCCCGATGCTTAGTGGAGGTGGGCCTCATCCCTTAAGTATAAGATCCCGATGCTTAGTGGATGTAAGCCTTGCTCAGAGTATAAGATCCCGATGCTTAGTGGACGTGGGCCTTGCTCAGAGTATAGGATCCCAATGCTTAGTGGACGAGGGCCTTACTCAGAATGTAGGATCCAGATGCTTAGTGGACGTGAGCCTTATTCTATATATATTTATGGTTATCTGTGTGATGCTAGGTATACGTATGAGATACTTGTATGAGCTGTGTACGTGATCATACATTCATAATGCTATGTGTTTAGGTGGATATGGTAGCGCCATTGTTATCTTGCCATGATGTCATTTCTGTTGCATTGCTTTATTTATGATTTGCATGAAGCATGGTTGAGTGGCGGTGTATCCACTGAGCTTTGTTAGCTCAGCGTTCGGAATTATTGTTTCCGTTCGCAGGTTAGTAGGTTTGGTTTGTTCTTGGAGGAGCACCATCAAGGAAGGATTCTAGCGCCTCGTCTTTTCAGAGTACAGTAATTAGGTCATTGGGCTATGTAATCGTAGGAGCCTATTGTATTTTGTAATTCGTATTTGGATTTTCAAACGATCGAGTCAAAGGTCTATAATGTAATTTTAAAAAGGAGCTCCATTGTATATGTTTTCAAATATTTATTATGTTTTATTGGGTTGTAAGTAAATGGATTTTCATAATAGATTTGCGTATTAGGCTAAACTAGGGTAAAATTTTATGGTAATGGTTTGGGCTTGAGGCCCAAATGTGACATCCGGGTTGATTGTGTTATATTTAGTGGTATCAGAGCCTAGGTTTAGTCGGTTCTAGGAAAACCCTGGGGTGGTTAAGAGTCAAGAATATGTGTCTAGCGAATACGAGCCCTTGTGTCTAAGTTGTACTCTTTAAAGATTGGAATTTGAATGGTGTGCCCTGTATTCGCGCGTCGCTGGTTGCGACATTAAGATAGATTTGATCACAGTCGTGAGTACTATGATATTGGTTGATTCTTTTGAAGATGATTTTGAGATCGGAGTTATCTCAGACGTTAAGCTTAGGTTTATGGAAGAATAGAGGAGTTGAGGGTGTGCCCTCCTCCTCTGGCTTGAGAAGTAATCATGGTAGTGAGGATCGTGTTAATGGCTAATCTCTTAGAAGATGATTCTGAGGCCAGAGTGGTCTCAGACATTGAGCTTTAGATGGCATAAGGGATGTAAGAGTTAAAGATGTGTCCCCCTTTCATCATCGAGTAATAATCATGATTATGTGCCGTAAGTTACCTTAAGGCCTTGGGTTCATGGTGAGAACCTTTAGTGGTGAGATTCTACGTATTGGTAGACGACCCTTATGGAATGGATAATAGGGCTTACTTTTGATTGACCAGTTGTAGAGTGACGATCGGAGGCCGTCATTGTCCGTAGTAAGTGAACCTTAATGGTGGGTACCTTGTGATGGGGATGTAGCACGCTTGGCGGATATACGTTTTCGTCTAATATGGAGAAGTACATGATGGTTGTGAGGTCTCAGGTACGATCTTAGTAGGCTAAATGCCCTGAGATCTAGAGCAAGGTATGCTTGTTGCGCTTGTTTATAGTAGTGGTCGGAAGGACATCATGTATTTTGTATGAGGTGATGCTTGAGTAAAGCTTGAGAATACGTGGTTAAATATAACAGAGTTATCTCCTAAATGAGTAGATATGATCTAGGCCACAGGTTGTTGTTTGGTCATGAACCAGCTTGAGATGACAAGTGTAGTGTTGGAAGCTTTGAGGTTTTTGGGGAAACAAGCCCAGGGTAGTGAGAAAAACAACTACCATCTTCTGAATGCAGTTTAGGTCAGTTGGATCGACGGCACGAGATTGACCAAGGAGAGTTGTGAAGGGAGCCATGTTCTTTAAAATGGATGAACATTATTATTACGAATCTAATTATAGAAAAAGGGGTTGAGAAAGGATGACTTGATCAATCGTGGTGATGGTTAAGAAACCCTCAGAAGGATCTGAGGATGACGTAGAATAGGCTTAAGGGAAATCCTGATTGTATCGTCTTTTTTCTTAAAGGTAATGCATGCGAATGGTAAGAGACCGTAGAGTCGGGTCTACAGCCTGCGCTCCCGACATGGGATATCTTTGTAGATGAGTTCGGAAGAGATACATCAGTAAGGTACATATGGACGAAGTGAGGACCAGTTTCTGCATCTGGTTCAAGGAGATCGAACGGTGTTTGCTTATGAACAAGAGTTTTTGCGTTAAGCTGTTATGCCATAGAGTTGTCATCACAAAAGAGTTGAGGTACAAGAGGTTCAGACAAGGCTTGAATGTTGACTTTTAGTTGCATGTGACAGCGAGTCCGCTTGGGACATTCTCCGAGTTAGCCAATAGTGCGAAGGCACTTGAGAGACTTCAGAGTTCAGCGTTTGATCAGTTTGAAGATTCTAGAGGTCATGATGTGGAGACCCAGGATATCATTGATTCATCTCCCTATCTGCATGAGGGGTTTTGTGCTTTGAAGAGTTCGAAGAGAGTTACTTCGGATTAGTCACCAAGAGTCAGTTCAAGAATCTAGATCGAGGGTTTGTAAAGGGTCTTTGATTCCTACTCTGGGAAGGAAATATTGATGGTTTTGTTAGGGCATCGCTTCCATCGATATGTGAGCATTGTGGTCGACATCACCTTGGGGTATGCTTTTGCTTCGGAGGGTTGCTATCAGTACCGGGCACTAGGGCATATGGTAAGAGACTGTCCAGTTGTGGATGAGGATACATCAGTTCAGTCTCAAAGGTTGGCTACTTCCCGACATGATTAGAGTTTTACTAAAGGCGGAGCTAGGGCACCATCAAGTCATCGAGGTAGAAGTCTTGTGAGATCTACTGCTAGGGTTGGAGCGAGAGGTGTTGCGAGGCAGTCTACTACTCAGATTAGAGTTGATAGTGTTAGGACCGAGGATAAGTCAGTTAATTAAGTTTTGTGTTGGTTTCAGCTATTGTGTTAGCCGATTAGCTCCTTGGTTGTGTAATAGATTGGTTCTTGTGAGGTGCATCTTGGTAAATCTTGGGTTTGTTGTTGCTTTAGATGGTAAAATAGAATTGCATCCTTTGCTAGATAAGGTTTTATCGTAAACGGTTGTTGAGAGTGCATGGGTACCATATGATGTGAGTGATGAGACGATAAGTTTTAGATTGCTTGAATCTAATTGTTAGTGTTAGATGAGAAGAACCTTAACCTCTCTAGAGTGAATGTTGTGCTCCGTAGTACTAGCTCAAGAAAGGTTATGTATGTTGCAAGATGTTCTTAGCTTGCATGGTAGACGCAAGGGTTGAGAATCCATAGTCTTAGAATTGTGGGTGTTTTAAGGGCATGAGGGTATTCTTGGTGAACGAGCAATCTTACCGGTTGATTGTGGTTTAGAACGACGATAAAGGTAAGGTTGAGTTCGTTTTAGTGTTGTGGTATGGTACTTGACGAACTCTTTGTTGGATGCACACTTGTGCAAGCAACCGATTGGGTGTTGTTGCCAAGTGTTTCGCCGAGAATCATGGCTGCGTGAGAGTAGTGTGTAGGGTGGCTTTGGATGTGTGAGCCGTAGTGCAATAGTGGGAGACCGTTGTCGGTTTCGCGTGAGTTTGGCGACCTTTTTGTGGCCATAGAATGTGAGAGCTTCACGTGTTGTTGTCAGAGTAAGGTACCATAGAAGAGGGTAAATGAAGGTTGTGATGGACACGGTTGAGGCCTTAAGGGCAAATCGCGATGATGGTTGTTCAGCTTGTACACCTGATGAGCTAGATCTCGGGGAGTTAGAGGATTGCCCAATCAAGTTCGACCAAAGTTATTATCGGTTAAGACAAACAAGGTGGAAGTTATCAGAGTAGCGCAACGAAAACGTGGATCAATAGCTGTGTTGAGGGTAACCGAATGGTTGTGGTGCAAAGAAATATTTTTAGACGGACCAGTTAGAGATCTTTGAGAACAGACAAATAGCTCTTTGCGTCTGATTGTTTGGACCGAGTCAAGGGTTTTAAGAAGGTGTTTAGACCTTCGCAAATAGAATGGCTAGTTTTGGGTTGCTTGTGTGAGCTTTTAAGTGACGATGGTTATTTCTCGTGACCAAGTAGTTGAATCATAAGTAGTTTTCGATCCAGTTAAAAGTAAATTTGGATAAAGTGAAGTTCTAGGTTCTAACTTGGTGGGTCAAGTCTTGAGAAAGGAGCTTTTAGTTCAAGGTAATTTATGTTGATAACCGATTGTTAGGGTTTTGCTTGTCCTTTAGTGGTTTGACCGGGATAAGGGTTGTTAGGCGCGATGCGTTCCTGTCAATGTCTTGTGAATATGGTGCAGTGTTTTAGACGTAGATAAAGTCTAAGTTTAGTTTTAACTGTCGAATGCTAATAGAAATATTGGTTAACCGAGATAGAATCCCTTGAAGGTGAGTTCTTTAAGTTGATGTTTAAACAGCGTGGCTCGAGGTTGTTGGTGTTACCACGCTTAGCGAATTGTCGTAAGTGTCGTTGGTTGTTGAAAAAAAGTCGCTAGAAATCTCAAGAGAAGTGTTGAGAGCATGTAGTTTAATGCTATAGTTCTGTTTAAGGTAGATTGGGGGGACTCTCCCTAATCGAGGTGATCCTGTTTGAATTGTGAGGTGGTTAGGTCTGTTTTGGTTACATCTCTCTTGCATCCATCTAAATTTCGAGGACGAATTTTTTTTAAGGAGTGGGGAGTTGTAACGACCCGGGTTTTAGAACTCGAGGGTCGGGTTAACCCGAGGCACGGGCTTCGCATTTCAGCCGAGATATTGGGCCTTAAGAGCCTTGTTGGGCTTGTGTTGTTGGGTTGTTGATGGGCTAAGATGAAAATAAGAAGGGCAAATGGTTAAAAGTATAATTGAAGGCAAGAGAGCTGATGTGAGACTTTATTTCTACAGAAAATAGAGGGAGTGAGATCATCTTGGTCCCCTTGTTCCCTCCCTCTCCCATTCCTATCTATCACTCAAACTTCTTCATATTAAAGGTCAAATCTTTTAGAGTTTAAGTAAGAATCTCGTTTGGGGCAAGAAGGGAAGCTTGTTCAGCTTTGAGAGATCTACTAATCAAGGTAAGGATGGCTAGTTATGGTGGAGTTTGAGGTTTTGGTGGGGTTAGTGTGGATGAACGGGAATGGTCTTTGAAGGTTTCTTCATCAGCTCTAATTCGAGGTTAGTACACTACTAACTCATATTGTTTCCTGCAACTCATAAAACATAAGCTTTGTGCATGTTTTGCTGTTTATGGTTTGATAAGCTTTGGGTTGACCCCTTTAATGGTAAAATGGGGATTTGATGTTGCTCATGCTTAAAATTGGTAGAAACCCACTTAATACCTTCACAATAACTTGTAGGATCGATTTGGGGTTTAACTATAGGGGTTAAACATGGTTTTTAGGTGAAACCCGCACTCAGAGTTTGGAAATCAGGCTTGCGTACCGATACTGGGGCTAGGGTATCAGTATGCGTTAGTGTGAATAGGGGAAGAGTTGTGAGGGGAGTACTGGTACGCTTCCCGGTGTATCGGTACCCCTTGCAAGATAAGGATTCCAGAGATGCCTTCGTGTACCGGTACGCAAGGGGGCGTATCGGTACACACTGTTACATTGCCTAGAAAGGCTTTGAGTATCGGTACGGTACGTAGCGTATCGATACGCCCTTGGGTTAAATTCCTTCGAATCTAGTGGGGGTATCAGTACTCATGTGGGAGCATCGATACCTAGAGGGGAGTACCAATACTCACCTTAGAGTATCGATACTCGCTGGGAAATCTGCCCAATAATTTTGAGGTGGCGTTCGGGGGTATTATAATTCGAGGCAAAGGACCTTGGGGGCCCGTTAGGTGTAAAATGAATATTAAAATTGAGAAATAGAGATTTTAACCCCATACGAGTAATGAATGGCTAATGACTTGGTAAATGTTGGGTAAATTATGTGAGGTGGTAAACCATAGGAATCCTAGGTGGATCGTGGATGTTGTGTGGTAATCTAGGTCCATGCTGTGTGCGGAAGGGGAACCTATAAGGTTGAGTCTTATTAGATAATAAGATAAAATAATGAGAACGACTAATGTTTACCTTTATAAGTATGCTAATGAATAGATAATTCAGCGGGATGATGTAATTAATAAAAAAACCATAGGGCTATGGTAAGGGTGTTAGAGCTGTGTGCGGTAAGACCCTTGTGTCGAGGTTTAGGGCTATGTGGTTATTAGGGTCATTGTTGTGTGATGATGGGACACCTAGACAGTCGAGTCATCCCTTGTTAGGGTTTGGATACCCTAAAGTGTGTTGCAACACCTTGAAGACTTCCCGAATGTTGGATCCCGATGCTTAGTGGACGCGGGCCTCATTCGAAGATGCTTGATGAAAGATTCTAGGCATGGATGTAGGATCCCGATGCTTAGTGGACGCGGGCCTTGCTCAGAGTATAGGATCCCGATGCTTAGTAGACGCGGGCCTTGCTCAGAGTATAGGATCCCTATGCTTAGTGGACGCGAGCCTTGCTCAGAATATAGGATCCCGATACTTAGTGGACGTGGGCCTCATTCTATATATATTTATGGTTATCTGTGTGATGCTAGGTAAACGTATGAGATACTTGTATGAGCTGTGTGCGTGATCATACATTCATAATGCTATGTGTTTAGACGGATATGGTAGCGCCATTGTTATCTTGCCATGATGTCATTTCTGTTGCATTACTTTATTTATGATTTGCATGAAGCATGGTTGAGTGGCGGTGTATCAACTGAGCTTTGTTAGCTCAGCGTTCGGAATTATTGTTTCCGTTCGCAGGTTAGTAGGTTTGGTTTGTTCCTGGAGGAGCACCATCAAGGAAGGATTCCAGCGCCTCGTCTCATCAGAGTATAGTAATTAGGTCCTTGGGCTATGTAATCGTAGGAGCCTATTGTATTTTGTAATTCGTATTTGGATTTTCAAACGATCGAGTCAAAGGTCTATAATGTAATTTTAAAAAGGAGCTCCATTGTATATGTTTTCAAATATTTATTATGTTTTATTGGGTTGTAAGTAAATGGATTTTCATAATGGATTTGCGGATTGGGTTAAACTAGGTCAAAATTTTATAGTAATGGTTTGAGCTTGAGGCCCAAATGTGACATCCAGGTCGATGGTGTTACATAACCTCTAAACCTTAATTCTAACCCTAAACTCTAAATTCTAACCACCGTCCCTAAACTTAAACCCTAAACTAAATCCCTAAACCCTAAAACTAAGGCGCTTATAAAAACTTTTAACTTTCACCGCCAATGTATTAAATATAAATCCTATATTTGAACTTTAATATTTCTCTTGCAATGATAAAAAATAATGTTTACTGTTTCTCTAATTCCATTTTCAGCTCAGCTGCATTTTGTTTGCCAACCTTTGCTAAAAGGACAAATTGACTTCAATATTTTGAAGAATTAGGGATCAGTAGTTGATTGGTTAATGTTTAAACAGTGTGCAATGCAAGTTTCAAATAATGGGGGTACCAAAGCATAATTTTACCCCTTCGTCTCACATTTTGAAATGTTGTTTATAGTTTGAAGTTCCTCATCAATGTGTACTAAAATAGTTTACCCTTTGATTAATGTTGTCATTCATTAAATAAATACACATTCTTCATAAGGAAAATGGTTATATAATCAGGATAGACGTTTAAAATTTAAAGTATTTAGGATGAAGTGGTGCAATTGATTTTTAAAGTTCTATAATTATTATAATCATTTACTTGGGGTGCAATTCCCCCAACCGTGTATATGTTGGGCTTCAAAGAGCTATAGAAGGACATTTCTCTCCATCTTTTCTCTTATAATAATACTATTATTCATCATTTAGAAGAATTGACATTTTACACTTTTCCAATTGAGCCGGGTGATGCTAACTCAATCAAAAAATTTACTAATAAAAGATCTATATCGGCGACGCCAACCTCATTAAAAAGAGAAGATGATGCAGCAAAAGAAACAAACAGACAATGCAGTGGAAGTAGATTGGATGCAGTTACCATTAAATCATGGAGTATGAGAAGTAATTGGGGGTAGACTTGATGGATGAAACAGTGAAAGTGCAGCCAACACCAAAAGCTATTTCACCGAGCTAAACCTAAAAGAATTACCATACCCCCATGAACAACAAGATCAATTCCCCTTCCACCTCATTAATTCCAGTGATGAAGGAAACCCCCCCTCGGCTTCAGAATTACACCCTTCATGACGCTGACTTCAATTCGAGTACTACTTTAAAATGGGGGCAAGGAAATAAAAATATAAATATTCTAACCAAACAAAATCAAACACACCTTTCAATGCACTTTGCCGGCATGTGAAGGGGGGAGAGAACTTACTTCAAATGGATAAATCCAACTCCCGAGTCGGTAGAAAACATACAGCTCCTTCCCCAGTCAGGCGAAATGAGGCAACCAAATCTGCATGTAATTCAAGCTGATATGGGCTCATACGGGTATGATAGCCATGGGTGCTTCAGGGCCTCTGATGCAGAAGGCCGCTTCTTTGGGTTTACTTCAAGCAAATGTGCAACGAAATCAATGAAGCCCTGGTCTCCCATAGGCAATCGATGCCTCAAGGATGTCTTCTTGGGTATCAGATATTCTAATCTGTTCGTCTCCTGAGATATTGGTACCAAATGCTTTAGCACAAAAACAACATTCAAGTTGTAGTCTCATTGCAATGGGGAAGCAATGTCTAGAATAAACTACTTTTATCCAACAAGTAAACAATAAGAGAATGTGTACCTGATTACGTTCATAGAGCATGTGATTCTTGGAAAAGTATTTGTACGTATCTCGCCCTTTTGCAAGCATGTCTTGTTCAATGGGACCTATGATTCCAATTACTCTTGCAAGTAATGTCGCGGGTGAATCATTTTGGAACAGGACCTACACCATCATATTCAAACCAAATTGTACCAAACCTTCATGGACAGGTGTTGCAATAAAATCAATAAATTCGTAAAGGTAATGATCAATAAATTGGACCGAGTGGTCATTAAATTGTACAAGTTCTCTTCCTCTTTTTAAGTTCCAGAACAGGTCAGTTCAAACATAAATCATATTCAGTCAAGTTCTTTTTCCATTGAATTTAATGATTTGTTCAAATGCATAATATTCCCATGTTTTTTTTTCGTTTATACTACTTTTTTCTGCAAAGAATAAGATAAAAGAAACAACGAAGAAAATTTCAAGTCTAATAAAACTAAGTATCATAACCATTATTCATAAGAAGAAAATACTAATTACGCCCTGAGAAGACCAGTACTTACATTGCCAGTACAGAGTTCTACCAAGATGCAGCCAAGAGACCAAATATCTATCTTCTTATCATATGGAAGTCCTAGGATAACCTCTGGAGCACGATAGGACCTGGATTGAACATAGGAGCATAAATGATCTGTCTCAAAACAACTGCTCCCAAGATCAATGACCTTCACCTCACATCTACTATAACTTTTTACTAATATATTTTCAGGCTTCAGATCACAATGTATTAGGCCAAGGCTGTGCAAAAACTGGAGAGCCTCCAAGCACTGAATGGTAATAGACTGCAAAGAAGAATTTTAGGAGAGGATTAAATGATGGTAAGACATAGATTAGATGCTCTTCTGAAGAAAACAGCTTTCCAAACCTGCAATCTTGGCATTGTGAAGTAAACTTCTCCACCTGATTCCCTATTAAACTTATGAAATTCATATAAGTTTGCCTTGAGAAGTTCACAGACTATTAGCAAATGCTCCTGGAAAATAAACAGTCAGCTACTACTCAATTCAACAAGCATTATTGCTCGTATACAAGACACTATGATGCATTAGCCCAAAGATAAAACTTTTCACCAACAGAGAAAAGCATTTATATTGAACATGCCGACTTGAACTTCAACAAATATAACCATTTGCTTCTGGAAGCCAGATTTGTTGAGAAAAAAATCTCCAGCATTAAATGTATGCATCAATAGAAACATGCAAGAAATAGGACTAGAGCACGAATGCAACGAACTTGCAAACATCTAACCAATGGTAAAAGAATATAAAATAAATGAAACCATAAAATAATAAGAAAAGGAAACATCCAGTATCTAGGAACATTAAAAAGCATGAAAAAGGAATAAGACAGTTATTGGACAACCTTCACTTACTCTGTAGTAAAAGTAATCATACAAACGGAGAATGTGATGCTTATCAGCAGGATCATGTTTGTTAACATACTTGAGAAGCTTAATCTCATCAAGGCTTTGGTCAAAAAAATCCTTGTTGTTCTTTATAATTTTCACACAGACATCCATTCCTGTGTGCAGGTCATGTGCTTGTATAGCTTTGCTAAAAGCAGCTGATCCAAGGTACTCAGTGACATGATAGCGCCCAGCTATAACAGAATTCAAAACAACATGGAAATTCTTGTCCTCCTCAAATCCAGTTCTGAAAAGCGAAAAGAGGGCTTATCTAAGGAAGCCTGTTTGTAAGAGCTATATAGCTAATAACAACATTAAAACTTTCGGTATAAATTATACTAGAGAAATATATCAGCAAGAAAAAAGGATAAGATGATATGCCATAGGTTGTAAAAGGAATTTAGCTATCAAGATATGTCAGTGTCATTGATAACAAAAAGTTGCATCTATGAAGATTCAATAAGCCTTCTTTTCTTTTTTCGGTGGTCCAATGATGATTGCTCTCAACCATTTAGTGATCAAGTTACAAGTCAATGGCCTTTCCGGTTAAATATTGTCTTAACAATTAATAGCAGGAAAAATAAGAGAACTTCCAAACGATGAATTAGGTAAATTTAAGCTAAGAACCAGAACACGAGCTTGCTAAATACTCAGTAAAGGAAAAGTAGTCAACAATGAGACTCTAATTAGTTAAATGAAGCCCTACTCCCGGTTGACATTAACCACTTTGGTGCATAAACATATTAATCTAAAACTCTTGTCAGTCAGAAAACTAAAAGAGGGTGCTTGCAACCAGCTTTGACTTTCCAACCTCGACCAGAGTTCATGGCAACTACCACCAGAGAGGTTCAAGGACAAAGACAGAAAGAGAGGAGGCATCAGACCATTAATGCATCAGCACAAATTTGAAATTTGTTAGCACCAGCATACTACAAGTGCAATTTGTTTCTAAGATGAGACATGCCTGTTTTTCCTATGCACAATCTTCAGGTTGAAGGTCTCAAATTCCTCCTCCTGTGATTTAATTTGTCTCACTTGCTCTTGGACAGCAGCAACCTCTTCATCCTCAAGTAACACCCCGGGATCTTCTTCTATCACACCACTAGTTTTCCCTTCCTCTTTTTTCATCTGCTCTTCTTCACCATAACAATAATTAGAGAGAGTAGAATGACTAGAATTTGCAGATCTTACGGCATTGGCATTGTTTTCATCCCAACTTTTTCCAGTTGAAGAATCACTGCTTTTTCGTCTCCATGTCGCAAGCATTTCATCAGGCTCCATCAAAGCACTCAAACACTCATCAGGTTCATCACCTGCAGCATTGCAATTACTTGACCATAGAGACTTACTAGAACCTGTAGGCACCAACTGCCCATCTCTTAGGGGTGGAGGAAAAGAAAAACCCCTACCTGTAAGATTCTTCAGCTGGAAAGTCGGACCTTTATCATTCCCAGTTACATACTTATTGGTATCAATTTTTCCAGTTTTCATTTTATCCCCAACTGCTTTATCAATATTTTTCCTGTCTGTCTCATGATGACTTTGTCTAGACCCTCCAATAGCAATATTGTGATCGTGAAAATATTCAAAATCCCCTTCACTACTTCCTCCAATTAAACTTTCACGTACTTCACTGCCAATATCAGCAGCATCACTGTTGATTCCTACACCAATAGACCTAACTGAACCATGCTGATCATCATCCATGCATATATCATCCAGCCGCAATCTCCCACACTCGTTAACTTTTCCATCCTCTAACATGATAAGGTCATTTGTCTGTGTGACAAATCCCTTCCAAACAGGTTCAGCACGCATCAAATTAAGCTCCTCTTCATCCATTAACTGCCCATCATATTGGGCCATTAAATCATTCTCATGACTCCTGCTATACATTCCAGTTCCAGACAGCCCTATAGGATCCTCTGCAGCAGCAAAAGGTTCAACATTCTTTGCCTGGATATAATGTTCACCGGAGAAGTAAGACTCCTCCTCTGCAAATGATTGATCATCATCTTCATCCTTTGTTTGACTTCTTTCTTGTGGATCAGGAACACTGGCAAGCCCAGTTCCCTTCTCATTGTCACTGGGATAATCGATTTCATGAGCCAAAAACCATGCTTCATCCTCGATAGGTTGCCTCATGTAACCAACATCATCATCATCATCATATTCATCAGAGTCCCAATACTCATTCACATAATCAACAGATTCACTCAATCCATCACCAATAGTAGCAAAACCAGAAACCAGATCAGATGCATCTTCTGCAATGCCCTGACTCACAGAAAGCCAACTACCTCCACCATTCCTTTTTCCACCTGGATCATCATAAAAAAATATTTACAAGCTCTACACAGCAGAATTAAAAGAAAATAACAAACTTCTCTAAACAAAAGCATCATTCATAGTTATGAACTTTAAAATGAACTGATACTTATTTTTTTGCGATGTTTGAAATCTGAGTTTATTCATTTTTCCTGCTGGCAAGTACTTATGTAGGTCCTTGAAAATCATTTTCAGGAGCTGGGATGATGAGTTGAGATTTGAAAAAAGTTGGATTAAACCTCTCCTTAAGTATCTCTTTACAGAACTCAAGTGAGAAGAAATTTCCATGTTTTTTTGTTCACTTTGAAATTAACATTGCTTTTCTGGTTTCTATATTAAATTTACTGGAGGGTGAAGTTGATATAAAGCCAAACATAAATAGAGAAGTAAAAGGAAAAGGAATGTATAGCATGAAGACAGCTTACCCTAAAAGTAACAAATATTTAAAATATAGTAGCATATTATTATTTAAAAAACATGGTGGATTCCGACCAATTGCCAGATGGATTCTTTTCAAGTTAAGAAAGATTTTACCAAACAAATTATACATGCCTGTAAGGTTTAGACAATGCATATGTATACATGGAGACGCACAAAATACGTATATATCTTGCAAGCACATATAATAAACTGAAAAGGAAAAAGTAGAAAAACAAGTTCAGACAATTAGCTAATTGCAATCATTATTTTAAATAAAACCAAATAGTTAGCGCAATCATCAAATCACTGCATGGTATATGAACCAACCTGAAAAGCTTATCTCTTGCCCAATGGGAACATCCAGATAGGACCCTATAAGGAATGCACTGTCAGCACCAGTGAGCTTTGCACCTGGGACATCAGGCTCATATTTCTCCTCCCAATTGACATTCAATGACTTCTCCTCCGACTTGAGTTTAACTGGTGGCAACCTAGGTAGCTCTTCCTTGGGATTTTCTGATGCAAGAGGGAAGGCCAACTCCTTTATAACCTTTTGTTCAGCAGTGCCTTGAGACTTCCCAAAGAATAGAGCCCTTCCAACCTCATCCACCTGTTCTTTAATTGCTGCCCTAACATCAAGTGCATATGCTTTCTTTTTTCCTTCTATCTTATCTGAAGTATTAGCAGCATCGTATCTAATAGACACATCAACCTCAGGGAATGGAAAAACAGTCTTCACAGAACAATCTTTCCATATCTCTGAAGACGAACTAGTGAGTTCCTCAGTTCTAGACCATCTGCTGTTATCCACAAAGTTATCCTTCATGTACACGCCGTTCGTCTTAAAATGTTGATCAAGCCCCTTACTTTCACTGTTATGAAACTTGTCATACGTGGAATCTACATTAGCTTTGCTAGTATTTCCAAGCCATGAACTTTTGATTTCACCCGAAAACATTATCTCTTCTCCAGATTTAACACCTTTATCTGTTTCAGGAGCTTCAGCTGTACAATACCTTGACTGATCTTGTTTCTCTAGCTCCAAAACGCTAGCACCACTATCAAAACCACCATTTTTGTATAGATCAGAACCATTGATAGTATTGAAGTTCCTTGACTGCAAATTAAGTACATTCTCCTCTGAATTTTTCGAGAAAGTGAAACTCTTATCACTTATCACTTTAGCTTCATTAGGTTTTTTATGCTCCCCAGTAGAAGCAGCATTTCTATATGTGCTTTCAGACCCATTTCTTCCAGCCCCACACTCTATCTCTTTTATTATAAGTTCCTTAGAAACTTCACCACTGTTTTGAGAACCTGAAACATGACTTTCATCCACTGTTTTTCCCCCCTTTTCTTCTTCTAGAACCTTGCCAGAGTCCTTTCCTTCAAGGGTAAGTTTCTGAAGGAATCCATTCAAATCAGGGCGGTTACCGAGTTCACTACGCAATGCTGCCTCAGCTCTCGTAAAGCGATTTCTCCTCAGAAAGTCCAATATCACATCTACCGAGCTTGGTTCTGTCATTATGAAGTGCTATAGATCTAGACACAGCACTAGAAGCAATAAACTACAGAACCTGAAAAATCCAAACAAAAGATACGAACAGTTTTGTATTTTAAGTCAAAAAAATTGAACAAAAATATCAGCTTTGAATGCTCTTTTCACATTACAAGAACAAGCTTTGGAGAAGATAATCAATAAGTTTTGGAAACATTCAGTTTTCTCCATCTCCTTCAAATTCAAATATAAGTTACCCAAACCTAAAAGACTGAACCGGAAATTATCTATCAGTTTTTTTTTCTTATTTGGCTGCCAGGTGAAATTTGATTTATTTTTGGTTTCCTTTTATGGTAATAACCAACTCCTGATAATAATAACTTAATCAATGTTAATAACATTTGCAATTCCATGAAACAAACTACGACTTAGAAAACTTGAAAATGTTAAATTACATTTGTAATGGTGATTGTTTTCTTAACTGCATTACCTGCTTGTTTTAACTTCAATTTCTAAGAAAGTATAAACCCGAATACGACATTTCTCATTCCGTTTTTTCATAATACTGAACAGTAATGCTTTCCTTTCTCCCTCTTAAAAATCCCCCTAATTTCGAAGAACAATCCATAACATTGACACATTTTCCCAGACGTAGAGAAATTCCCAATCTCATGAATCAAAATCGAAAGACGACAAGATCCAAAGCTCCAACCAAAAACCCTGGAAACTGCCTGGCAGCCATACAAAAAACTGAGATTCAACTTTTAATTGGTCGGCCAAAACCGGAAAAGAGATTCGAAACCCCCCACCCCAAAAATAAAAAAGAACAAAGAACTTACAGATCGATGAAGATGACGAAGAAGAAGAACCATGCCGATCTCTGTTGTTGGCTTTGGATTCCATGGCCCTATTCTACATTAAACTTTCAAATGCCTGAAAAATTACAATGGGGTTTTCTTCAAGTCTGCCTTGCTTTTTCTCGTTTCTCTCTCTCTCTCTCTCTTCAGCTTGGGGTTCTCTCTCCCTTCTTCTCTTTCTGGGGGATTATTGAACTCTTGGTTTTTGGCCTGTAATTTCTCTCGAGCCTGGCATGGCATGTCAGAGCATAAGTTTTGGTAAATTACACAAATAGTCGTTGAACTATGAACAAATGATAGTTTTAATCATTATTTTTTAAAACTTACAAATATAGTCGTTAATTATTTTTTTTTACACATCAAGTGAACAAACTTTTTTTTAGATGAATTTTGACAAGTGAACAAACTTTATTGATAAACAAAAGTTAAAAAAAAGAAAAACTTACCAAATATTTTAAAACATCCCAAAAACAACAAAATAATAATAAATTAAAAAAGATAAGTATTACATCGGTCAGATTAAACATTTTCTATTTGCACTAAATAAATGTTATATGATCCATTGTAGGAAGGGTCGCTAGGAGTTGTCAAAATATGAACTAGATGAAGGGTCCATTGCACTAAAGAAAACAATAGACATTTCCTCTTTGCATTGAAGAAATTCTCGATGATCCATTGTAGGAAGGGTCACTAGGAGTTGTCAAAACATGAATTAGATGAAATCACCAAAACTAGCAATCATGTTTCACGCCTATTTTCAAAAGCGACGATCTGCTACATAGTTCTAATTACATCGTCCAACAACCTAAAAGGATCAAAACTATCCAAGACCACTAACAAACATCAATCAGAAACAAAAGCAGTGAGGATCACTGAACGAACATCAAACTCCTACGAAAGTAATCACAAAACATGTCATAAAAAAGAGACGTGTCATAAAAGCAAAAAAAAACGTGTCGTGAAAACCGAGAAAAATGAAACAAAATGTGCGAAAAAATAATAAATTTAAATATAAGAAAATAAAGAAAAAATATAAATTACTAACTTTGACGGTCAATATCAAGACTAATATTGTTGTCTATTAAGCAAAGAAGAAAAAAAAAACAATAAGGAGAGAACAAAACAAGCAAGTGGCTAAAGTTTTAGTAAACAAAACTTCCACATTTCGTTGGTCATTAAATTTTATCAAATGTTATAAACTAATGATTGAATATATTTTCTACAATATATTATAATATCTCGCCGTCATTTTAGAATAATTTGAAATTTTTTAAATTATTTTGTAAATTTTAAATATTATGACAGAAAAAAACAATTTTTTTTCTTAATTTAGCTATTATTAAAGTGTTTTATTCTAGATTTTTAAGTGAAAAAATCGATAATAATATAAGTAAATAAAGAATTATATACTAAGGGGAGCACGAGCATATGCCTCAGTTGCTTTACCGAGCTGACAGTGTCCTGTCCATGGTCCCCATAGCTTCGGTTAAGTAGAGTTTGAAACATTGAATTTATGACACTTCCTTTATTATTTAAAGGGTTATTTTTTCTTTATAATTTTAAAGGGTATTATTCCATGTATTGATAGTGTAACTTTTTTTACACTAACATGACTAATTTTATTTTGAGTAAATTACGTAAATTATTATTGAATTTTACTTTTAAACTTATTTTAGTTAATAAAGTTTCAAAACGTTTAATTTACTCAGTGAAGTTTAGACACTGAACATTTTTTGTCACTGAATTTTAGATACTGAACGTTTTTTGTCACTGAATTTTAGACACTGAACGTTTTTTTGTCACTGAAGTTTAGACATTGAAGGTTTTTTGTCACTCCACCGTTCACCGTCGTCGGACGTGCATCGTAGATGGTGATCATTCAGTATCAAAATTCACCAGTCGTTTCGTTTATCCCCTAAGTCCGAATCTAACCTCCATTTTGCCGAAAGTGCCCTGAAGTCCACGAATTGGAGAAAAAAATTATGTTTCTCTCTTGTCGATCTCCCTCCTCTAGCGTCAAATGGAGTCTGGTTCTCAGTATATTGCTTCTCTCGTACCGATGAAGCTTTTCACCGTTTGCCGATAAATAAACGTCGTCAAAAAGTTAACAGAATAGTACAAAAAAAAGTTTAATGTCTAAACTTTAGTGAGTAAATTGAACGTTTTGAAACTTCAGTGAGCAAATAGGTTTGAGAGTAAAGTTCAATAATGATTTATGTAATTTACCCTTCCATTTTAAAAGTAAAAAAATTATAACTCTATAACCCTAAATCTTAAATCCTAACCCCTAAAATACAAATTTTAACAATAAACCCTAAATTCTAAACCTTACAACATAAACTCTTAAACCTTAAACTAAACTCTTAGACCTCGCTTGTGGAAGACAAATTTTCCACCATCTGTGAATGAATTATTTTCCGTTACTGAAATTGGTTCAACTTTTTTTTCTACGTACAAAATAGGAGGGGAAAATGTACATTATACATATAGAGAGTTTGAATAAAAATACAAAACATGAAATATGGGTTTGGACGAAAAATTTAATCCTTCTTTTATTTATGTCATATTTTGCATACTAGTTTTTGGAGCCAAAAGTTAGTGTGAGACCAAAATCAATGAAAAACATGTAGCTTTTCAGGTCAAAAGTTCTTTTCAGCTTGGTTTGAAAAGTGTTTTTCAAAAAGCTGAATTTTTTTGGCTTTTAGCTTTTCCCAAAGCGCTTTTAACAGTTTGACATTGGTTTGGAAAATACAGTAGGAAAGTGATTTTGAAAAGTGATTTTAGATTGTTTGATTTAAAATAGGGGTGTTTGGTATTGCTGTCAAAAAATGCTTTTAAGTAGATAAAATGACTATTTTAGACATTCTTTTTGAAAATATAAAAGGATTGATGATATTGTTAAGTGTGAAAAAGTACTATATTTTCTATCCTTTTTACTCATATTATTGTTTAAACTTTGGCCCATTTAGTTGTATTTGTAGTAATTCATGTATAATTTCGTAGTTTTTCCGTTTATAGGGCTTGGCCTTGCGTTTAGTTGTTTTTGTGGAGAAAATGTTGTTGTTTTGCTTTTTTTATGCATGTACGAATTGCCGAGCGTTGCTAGGGCAATTTAAGAATAAATGCAGAATTTTCAATAATTATCCATTATCGTTATCTTTATCGCATGGAATAAAGCTCAAATTCAAATTCAAAGCTGTTGGAGATAAAGATATAGAGATTATCCCCTCAATATTGAAATTGAAAGGGAGATCTCTACCTCTCTATAAATGCAACACATCTTCAACATCAACAACAACGGATTGAGAGAGAGATTGGAGCTAGAGTAAGACCGTGAAGAAGGAAGATCAAATCTGGGAGGAGCTCGTCTCCTCCAGATTTTATTTATTGTCTTTTATCTTTTGGAATACCTGATGTTTGGGTTTTATCCTTTTGTTGATTTCTTTCAACCCAACCATGAACTAAATTAACTGGCTTGGGTTTATGGTGTTTGTGAACAAATGATCTTGTTTTGGTTTTTAATTCAATAAACCGTTGTTTATCCATTCTTGGTTCATCATTTAATTCCAAGTGAACTCGAGAGATGGACTTGGATGAATCTATTTATCTAGACTCGAGAGAGCTAGATTCACGAAATAATTGGATACGATTTCTATTTAAACAACCGTTGGTGGAAGCTGATTCCCTTTAGGGATAAGGAGTGAATTTTAGCGACTAAGAAGAGTGCACTGATCAATGTTGTCCACCTAAGGTTAATGCAGAGATGTATCACCGAGGCTTGCACAATCATTAGTTATTTGGTTAGGGATAATTCGAAGGCATTGAAGAACACTTTGTCAAACATCGATACGGTAATTAATTGCCACGACAACTCATCTGACAATTATACCTTTACGTTCAATAACCCAACCTAACTCCCAAATCTATTTCCTTTTTCATTTATTTAAATTCCTTTAGACTTAGTTTATTTTACTTATCATTATCTATCACCGTCAATTTATTTCTTTTATAGTGCAATAACTTAAGAAAAGTGACCCAAACCAACCCTGTGGAGACGATACTTGATACCTATCACTTTATTACTTGCGATATGTATACTTACACCGTTTGCGTAGCATTTAAATTATGCAACAAGTTTTTGGCGCCGTTGCCGGGGATTGGCAATATCGACTTTATTTTTAATTTCTTGCAGCTTTGTCTTTTCGTTTATTTATTTTGTTATTTGTTTCAAGGGGCTAACATTTTTGGTTTTACGTGTGTGTATGACAGAACGAGACCAACAACACAAGACTACCCACTTGAATCTGAGTTTGAACAATTTTTTATAAAAGAAGAAGAGAGCTAAAAGCGGCTATGGCAGATCCTATTGATCCATTCGGCAACTTGATTACCTTTGGCAATCCAAATGCCATCGGCAATCAGAATTACGCGGTAGGAGGCAAATCAGCTCTAGTAAAGCAACATGTTCGTGTACAAAATAGACCCATCTGAGATCATTTACTTCCAGACCTTGGTGATCTCTGTTGCGTGTAATAAGTGCTACGCAAATGTGCAAGTATACACGTCGTAAGTAATAAAGTGATATGAGTATCGAGTATCGTCTCCACATGGATTGGTTTGGGCCACTTTGCTTAAGTTACTGCACTGTGAAAATAAAAACACAATTGATAATAGAGGTTTTAATTAACGAGAAAAGTAAAAGCAATAAACTAAAAGAATAGATGAAAGAAAAGAGATAATAGGCCAGGTTATCGTGAGTTGAGGTGTGATAGCCGATTGGATCGTCTTGGTAAAATAGTGCAAGGGCAACTCAGTTGCCGTGGCAACTTGCACAGCGAGGTTGCCTTGGCAACTAATCGATGGTTGCCTGGGCAACTACTTGGGCGTCTGGGCAGCAACTTCAAGGTTCGGCGAAGCATTCTTCAATGGTTTCTTCTTATCCCTAAGTCGAAACTCTAGCTACTTGTGAATGCCTTGATAATACATCCCTGCGTGAATCAAGGGTGAACAACAACCAATCTTGCGCTCCTCTTAGCCGTTGAAATCCTTAACTTATTCCTAAGTTGGATTAATCTTCACCATCAATAGATTGAATAAAGACCATACTCATTCGTTTCTTGAATCTAACTCTCCCGATATTAGATAAATAGATGAAGTTACGAGATCCTCTCCCAATTCACTCACAAACAAGAATAAGAACCAAGAATGAGTAAACCTTGAATTGAATGTGCAAACTCTTATTACCTAAACAAAATCCAATTGTTTCTCACAACAACAAAACACAATAACCCCAACCAATCAAGTTAGTTCATGGTTGGGTTCAAAAGATATACAAAGAATAATTCCCAAACCATGAATCTAATGGAAGCAAAGAAGAAGAAGAAATCGAACTCTCTCCTTCCTTGCTATCTTGTCGAAATCTCTTCCTTCTTGCCCTTTGGAGTTGTCGAAAATCCTCTCCTCTTGCTCTCTATGAATTGTCGAAATCTTCATCTTATTTATAGGGCTAGGCCAAAGTCCTTCTTTGAGGAGGAAGTTAAGTTGGAATTAAATTATCTTTAAAGAATATAATTCTTTATTATAATTGTATTCCTACTATAACTTCTCCTATCTTTTTGGAATTTAATTCTTCTTTAATCTCTGCATGGAAATCAAATTCATTTGGGTTTGGGCTTTGCTCCACGTCATCTTGGGCTTGTCTAGTCATCAATTTCGACTACCATATCACCTTTGCTCTTGTCGACAATTTCCATGGCAACTGGCTTGGCGTCTCCTTCATGCATTGCCCTGGCAACTAGCTCGGCGTCTCCTTCATGCATTGCCCTGGCAACTAGCACTAGCCTTGCTTTGGCAAGTGATCCTGCACACACACAAAAATACACCAAAGCAGCATCTTTTCCCACAAAAATCACCAAGTTATGTAATCAAGCTCAACGGTGGAAAGAAACATGAATTAATGCATGAATAACTAATTATGCAACTAATATGAGCTTAAGTCTAACAATAATACGAGTAAAAAGGGTAATAAAAATAGTACTTTTGAACACTTATCATGCCCCCAAACTCGAACTATTACTTGTCCTCAAGCAATGCAAACTAACAATTACCTGCCAAGACTTTAATCATCAAAGACATGCTTCAAACTTGAATTCAAACCTCGGAACCGTGGCACAAAGTATGATCACCTTTTAATTTTTTGGATAACACAAAAATTACCCGGAACCAAACTATAGTGCTCATGACAATGTGTGTGCGTAGTTGTGTACGAGTTGATTTTCAAGATTCTATGTGAATAGTAGGCTTTTATCAATTTAATTACTGGGGCATTTATTTTAATTTTCACTAGAGCCAATTTCGGGCACCTCTAGTAAAGTAAGCAATTTCTCATTTTATTTTAGTCGACTAGAGCCAATTCCGGGCACCTCTAGCGATTCTTTAATGTGCATTAACTACTAGAGCCAGTTTCGGGCACCTCTAGCAAGAATTTAACTTTTAATTTTCAAATTTACCCAAATTTTAAGCAACCTAAGTTCACTAAGTTTCTTTCAATCAACAAGCCACAACCGTGTAAAAAAATTCAGCATCATAGTAAAATTCTAAGTTCTTTTCATGTAATCCTAAAATTAAAGGTTCTTTCAATTAAGTGCAGTGGCAAAAATTCATCATTGGATATTCAACAAGTCTTAAGCAATTAAATCTAATTAAAGGCATGACAAGTAACATATGCAACCTATATGTGATTGCTAACGATGAATGCAACTAAACATGAAACTAACTAGAAACCAATACCCCCCAAAACTCGAGAGAAGCATTGTCCTTAATGCACGTAAAAGTGAAACAAAATTTAAAAGAAACTAAATGAAATGAGTTAGTCGGAGAGGTCGTCACCTCGAGTGATAAGTTTCCTTCGTGCCGTTTGCTTGATTCATTTTTCAGTCGGTGGTTGAATGCTGGTACCGCGTGAATAGCATTGCTTTGATTTGATCCATGTTTGCCGATGCAGGTTCACTTGCATGGGCATCAGTAGTTGCCGAAGCCATTGTTGTTGCCTGGGCATCGCCAGTTTCTGTTGTGGTTGCTGTGGCAAGTAGTCAGCAGTAAATTTCCTTAGCATGGTGGTTGTGAGTCTTGTTGTGGAAAAGAAAACCTGGAAACTAAAGATAATGATGAAAAATAAAATATCTCCTGAAAATAAAAATGAAAATAAAAAGAAAAAAAAGAAAATATTGAAAGGAGAGCATGCTCAGGCATCTCCTAAAGTGACCACTTCTAATGTTACTGCATATCTGAGAAAACTTGAGGAGTGTCGTTTCCGATACTTCTTATAGTCCATCCGTACCCTTCATCGGGTGACAATATTGCCCAAAAAGAGTTGGGCCAATGTGCTCCCAGCTACTCCCTTTTGCATTACCATGGTGGAGGTGTCTTTCTTCTTTGTTCGCTTGTAGTCCATGTATACTCTCCACCTTGCTACTATTCCTGAAGGCAAAAATATATTAATAGGAAAAATTATATCCATTCTCAACCATTCCATTACCTCATTTTTGTCGACTTCTATCATGGTTGGATGTAGCCTTTGTTGTCGTGGCAATTGTTGCTCAAGCCAATTGCCGTGGCAATCAGTTGTCAAATTTTGCTTTAAGTCAAGGGAAGAATCAATTTTCTGAAGAGCTTTATGAATCCAAACACCTTTTTCTTTTGTCCTCTCAAACATCTCCATCAGTAAAGATTTCGATGGCTTCAAATCTACCAACCTCGGTTCCTCAAGACATACCTGCAATGGACAAGGTGAGTTTTTAAAGAATTCAAAAGGTTCAACTATTACCTGCTCATATTCCATTGGTAAAGTATTATCATCTCGTTGATCTTGCATGTAGTCGTGTAATTGTCGTGGCAATTGTAGATTAGAGCAATCTACAGATTACTGCTTCAACATCAACGTTGTAACCTTCTGGGCATCAGGTTCCTCAGAATTTGCTGTAGTATTGTTGTTCTCAGCTTCACTGACTGTTGTCGCGGCATTGCTCTGTTTAGGCTCCTCAATCATTGCCGAGGTAATTTGTTGTTCAGGCTCATCATGTGTTGGGCAGTCTCTTTCATTGGCATCCTCTTGACTTTGAGGTTCTAGTTGTTCCTCATACATCGGAGAGCTTTCTTTGCATTGCTCCTTATCCTCTTGCCTTGGGACGTCAGTATCCCTAGGAATGAATTGTTGGTGCATGTTATCCATGACATATGTGGATCTCCCCAATTGATCTTCTGAATCCCCTAAGGTTGCATCCCGCTGAGCTATCCTCGTATCCATAGATTTTGATAGCTCTCGAATCTCTTCAATTGATCCGTCAAGTCTAGCCAAGGAAGCTAGTAACGTTTCCTCCAAGGAATTGGAATGCTCTTGAAAAGAACTACATTGCCATGACATATCTGTTGCTGCGGCAAAGTTGTTATGGTAAAAAAAAATTGAGCTTTTTGACCATACCATGAAGAATTTTGCTGCTGGTTCCCTCTATGGTTCTCCATGTAGTTATATGCACCGAAATGTGAGGGCAATTTTCAAACACATGATGTTCTCCACACATAGCACAAGATTTTTCCATGGTATAAGTTCTTTGGGCTTTTCTCGGTTGGTATAGGTAATCATCAAAGGGTGCAAGGAACTCTTGATTGGATTGATTCATATCTTCCAACATCATCTCTCGAATAGATTGGCTTTTATTTCCCGACATGTTGATGTTCCTTAACTTGTAGCGCACCTATTTTTTTTGATAAAACAAACAAAAAGAAAAGTTAGTAAAACTAAGAGAAAAAAAATGCAATAACAAAAACAACTAACACCAATTGCCAATCCCCGGCAACGGCGCCAAAAACTTGTTGCGTGTAATAAGTGCTACGCAAATGTGCAAGTATACACGTTGCAAGTAATAAAGTGATATGAGTATCGAGTATCATCTCCACAGGGATTGGTTTGGGCCACTTTGCTTAAGTTACTGCACTGTGAAAATAAAAACACAATTGATAATAGAGGTTTTAATTAACGAGAAAAGTAAAAGCAATAAACTAAAAGAATAGATGAAAGAAAAGAGAGAATAGGCCTGGCCAGGTTATCGTGAGTTGAGGTGTGATAGCCGATTGGATCGTCTTGGTAAAAGAGTGCAAGGGCAACTCAGTTGCCGTGGCAACTTGCACAGCGGGGTTGCCTTGGCAACTAATCGATGGTTACCTGGGCAACTACTTGGGCGTCTGGGCAGCAACTTCAAGGTTCGGCGAAGCGTTCTTCAATGGTTTCTTCTTATCCCTAAGTCGAAACTCTAGCTACTTGTGCATGCCTTGATAATACATCCCTGCGTGAATCAAGGGTGAACAACAACCAATCTTGCGCTCCTCTTAGCCGTTGAAATCCTTAACTTATTCCTAAGCTGGATTAATCTTCACCATCAATAGATTGAATAAAGACCATACTCATTCGTTTCTTGAATCTAACTCTCCCGATATTAGATAAATAGATGAAGTTACGAGATCCTCTCCCAATTCACTCGCAAACAAGAATAAGAACCAAGAATGAGTAAACCTTGAATTGAAAGTGCAAACTCTTATTACCTAAACAAAATCCAATTATTTCTCACAACAACAAAACACAATAACCCCAACCAATCAAGTTAGTTCATGGTTGGGTTCAAAAGATATACAAAGAATAATCCCCAAACCATGAATCTAATGGAAGCAAAGAAGAAGAAGAAATCGAACTCTCTCCCTCCTTGCTATCTTGTCGAAATCTCTTTCTTCTTGCCCTTTGGAGTTGTCGAAAATCCTCTCCTCTTGCTCTCTATGAATTGTCGAAATCTCCATCTTATTTATAGGGCTAGGCCAAAGTCCTTCTTTGAGGAGGAAGTTAAGTTGGAATTAAATTATCTTTAAAGAATATAATTCTTTATTATAATTGTATTCCTACTAGAACTTCTCCTATCTTCTTGGAATTTAATTCTTCTTTAATCTCTGCATGGAAATCAAATTCCTTTGGGTTTGGGCTTTGCTCCACGTCATCTTGGGCTTGTCTAGTCATCAATTTCGACTACCATACCACCTTTGCTCTTGTTGACAATTGCCATGGCAACTGGCTCGGCGTCTCCTTCATGCATTGCCCTGGCAACTAGCTCGGCGTCTCCTTCATGCATTGCCCTGGAAACTAGCACTAGCCTTGCTCTGGCAAGTGATCCTGCACACACACAAAAATACACCAAAGCAGCATCTTTTCCCACAAAAATCACCAAGTTATGTAATCAAGCTCAACGGTGGAAAGAAACATGAATTAATGCATGAATAACTAATTATGCAACTAATATGAGCTTAAGTCTAACAATAATATGAGTAAAAAGGGTAATAAAAATAGTACTTTTGAACACTTATCAATCTCAATCCAAGAATTGTCATTCCTGATATTCAAGTCACACACTTTGAATTGAATCAGGTGATGTTTAACATGCTCAATTCAATTGGCCAGTTTAACGGCTCAGCAACTGAAGATGCTAGACAACATCTAAAGTTTTTCGTAGAAGTTTACAATTCTTTCAGACAACAATGAGTCCATGAGGATGTCCTGAGGATAAAACTATTCCCCTATTCACTAAGTGATATGGCGAGAATATGATTGAACAGTATACTATAATGATCCATAGAATCTTGGACAGATTTATGTCGAAGTTTCCTTGTCAAGTTTAATTTTACAAATATATCTGATAAATTGCGTAATGACATTACTTATTTTCATTAAGCAGATGACGGATCCATGTACAAGGCTTGGGATTGATACAAAGAGATTCTACGCAAATGTCTTATGCACGGATTCAAAGATTGGACACAAGTAGTGATGTTCTACAACGTATTCAACTCACCGACTAAGATAATGCTAGATGCCTTAAAAAATGGCACACTCCTAGACAAATCACTTGAGGATGCCTTAGAGATTTTGGACAGACTTGCCAATAATGATTACCAGTTCCTAACCACCAAAAAGGGGTCGGTTAGGAGAAATGCCAAAGCAATTGATCTTGATTCATTAGATGCTATCCCATCACAACTAGATGCATTAACCAACGTGGTTAAAAATTTGTAGCGACCCAATAACACACATGAGGTTAAGGTAGTAGATTCATTTTGTGTTTCTTATAATGATAACCATGATTCTTCTAAGTGTCCACAGAACCCAAAGTCCAGTTTTTATGTTGGAAACTACAACCAGAATAGCAATCCATATTCTAACACATACAATCCATCATGGCGACATCACCCTAACTTTTCATGGAGTAACCAGAACAACTCCAACAATCAGACACGCTAGAATATAAAAGCATCAGGATTCTAACAGAACATGTCACGACGACAGTTGCCACATCAACAACCGTCACCAACTAGTTCTTTAGAAACCACTTTAAATGTTTCTATGCTTAAGACCGAATCTTATATAGTTGAGACTAGTAATTTTTTGAAAAAGAATGACTCTTTTATGAACAGAATTGAGATGACGATGCAGAGGCAAAGAGCAATGTTAAAATCTTTGGAGATGCAGGCTGGGCAATTTACCCAAATCTTAAGCTCAAGGTCACAAAAAAGTTTGCCCAGCAACACTGAGGTTGTACGAGGATTAGGCCATGAATGGTGTAAAGTGATCACCACCCGAAGCAGACCAAAAGAAAATGATGTTCCTATCCAACATGAGGAGAATAATCAACCAACAGAGCAAACCTCTATTAAGAAAGATGTGCCCATGATGAAGCTACGACAATTACATATAATAAACCTTTAACCGTAGCCACAAAAAAATTATATGTCGCGGCAAGTTCATCCAACAATAACAAGCCAAATGAGACAAGTAAAGGTAAATAGATTACATTGCCACCATCATTCCCACAGAGGCTGAAGAAACAGAAGCATGAGTACCAATTCAAGAAATTCCTTGATATCCTAAAGCAAGTTTACATCAACTTACCATTGGTTGAGTCAATAGAGTAGAAGCCTAATTATGCTAAGTTCCTTAATGACATTGTCTCTAAGCGAACAAGGCTGAACAAGTTTGAGGCAGTTGTCTTGACAGAAGGGTGTATGGCAATGTTGCATAACTGACTGTCACCCTAACTAAAAGATTCAGGTAATTTCATAATATCATGTGCCATTGACAATCATTATGTCCATAAAGTATTGTGCGACCTTGGAGCAAGCATATATCTTATGCCAAAATTTATTTTCAATGATTAGGCATAGGGAAGGTGATACCCACTACAATCATGCTACACCTTGCGGACATATCTTATGTTGATCCAAAAGGGAAAATTGAAGACATTTTGGCAAGAGTGGATAAATTTATTTTTCCCGCTGACTTTATTATTTTGGATTGTGAAGTAGACGAGTTCGCTCCTATTATTCTTAGAATACCGTTCTTAGCAACGGAAAGTAAATGATCGATGTTGAGTGAGGAGAGCTCACTATGTGGGTGAATGAGCAACAAGTTACACTCAATGTTTTTAAAATCCTCAAGTAGGCCGATGATCCAGATGAATGCC
Source organism: Hibiscus mutabilis (assembly GCA_019671005.1). Classification (NCBI taxonomy): domain Eukaryota; kingdom Viridiplantae; phylum Streptophyta; class Magnoliopsida; order Malvales; family Malvaceae; genus Hibiscus; species Hibiscus mutabilis. Next base: position 41,066,827 of record CM033737.1, read on the forward strand.
AGGCTATTAGAGCCATCGTAGAATTTAACTTTGATGTGGAGAATTATTGCCACAGTAATTTTATTATCGAGGTTGAAGAAACAGAAGAGCCAAAATTGGACAGCGAGGCTCAGCAAGAAACAAATTGGATTGTAAGTCAACCAGGTAAAAGTTTCGAATCTCTTGACTACTCAAGTATAGAACGTAAACCTAAAAAACCTTCCATTGAGCAACCCTCAGTTTTATAATTAAAACCATTGCTAGAGCAATTGAAATATGTTTATTTGGGAAAGAATAACACCTTGCCCGTGATAATTTCTTCTAAGTTGCATCCTGAACAGGAAAAGAGGTTGATTGACATGTTGGCGATGCATAAGAAGGTAATAGGTTGGACAACTGCAGATATGAAACGAATTAACCTAGAAGTGTACATACACAAGATCCTGCTGGAGGAATACCACAAAAATTTAATTGAGGCTCAAATGAGACTTAACCATACCATGAAGTAAGTCGTGATGAAGGAGATCATCAAGTGGTTTGAAGCCGATATCATATACTTGATTTTTGATAGCTCATGCGAAAGTTTTGTATAATGTGTACCGAAAAAAGGAGGTATGACTGTGGTAAGTAACGAAAACAATGAAATCATTCCAACTAGAACTGTTACAGGTTAGAGGGTATGTATGGACTACCGAAAATTGAATAAGGCTACTAGGAAATATCATTTTCCTTTACCCTTTATTGACCAAATGCTTGACCGACTTGCAGGAAAATCTTTTTATTGTTTTCTTGATGGATACTCAGGTTATAACCAAATTGCCATAGCACCAGAAGACTAGGAAAAGACCACATTCATGTGCCTTTTTGGCATATATGCATTTAGAAAGATACCGTTCAGATTGCGTAATGCTCCAACGATCTTTCAGAGGTGTATGATGGTGATTTTCTTTGATATGGTGGAAGATTTCCTAGAAATCTTCATGGCGACTTTTCAATATTCAAAGATAGCTTTGATAATTGCCTCAACAATTTGGAGAATGTGTTAGCACGTTGTGAAGAATCTGACCTAGTTTTAAACTAGGGGAAATGCCACTTCATGGTGGATGAATGTATTATTACACAAGATCTCATCCAAGGGAATCAAATGTAACACCCCTTCTCGGTCTGAGAGGAAACTGGGTCGGAGATGCTATTGGTGAATGATAACGGTGATCGGTATAATAATTCTGATGATTCAATGAAAATTCAATGTTATGATGAAATGATTCCATATTACTATACAATAAAACAATGATCTTAAATTGGTTCGATACAATATTTATCTTTTTAGGGTCCAAAATGTAATTGTTATAAATTAGAGGTCCTTTTTAGAAATTAAACTTATCAATATGAAATTCAACTTATAAACAGCGAGCATGTAAGTTTTCATCCCATTCAGAGGCCATTTACCTAACCAATTAAGCCATTTAATAAACAATGACCATTTCGTGATTTACCAAACTAATTCTATAGCTTTTAATTGATTTACCTAAATTGGTATCGGTACTCAAAGAGGTCGTACCGATACACCTATGCCATGGTCATTCTTACCGTTACAATGAAGGGTCTATACCGGTATGAGAACAATCTGTATCGGTACACTATGTATGATACAACTTAGACAAATTCTAGTAAAATTCAACCGTATCGAAACATGCCAAGCCTTATCAGTACGGGGGTACAACGCAATAAGAGGATCGATATGGTATAATTTACTTTCGGTACACCAAACATAATTCCCAAATTGATCGATCATTGGTACCGATACAGTCCCACACATACAGATACGATGCTATAGTAAAATTCTAGTGTTGAAATTTTGTATGGATACGCACAAGGTAGTATGGATACGCACAAGGTAGTATCGATACGCCATGTTGACCAGCGTTGACCAAGTCCTAAAATGCATACTCGTACCGATACGCCTTTATCCGTATCGGTATGACATGGTCTATAATGACAATTTATGTCTAGTTTTTATCCATTTTGGCCTATCAAATTTGTCCAAATTTTATGAAACTTTACCAGCAACCTTGATTAGTCCCAATCTTTTAACATGTGAAATTTCCAGGCCAAATGAAACTTTACTAGCAACCTTGATTAGTCCTAATCTTTTAACATGTGAAATTTCACCTTTTAGAGCCAAATATGCATGTTTTACCAAATTTTAACATACACATATGCCCATTTTATCTTAAACTTAAGCATACACACATGCATATTTTATCTTAAACTTAAGCATCCACATAGGCATCATTTATACATATCAAAATGATTCATTTATGCATACTTATACTCTATGCCACCGTTCTAGGAGTTTATAGTTAAAAGGAACATTATATAGTCTTGTAGAGTGACTTGCAAAACTTGCTCCTTTTCGATCCTTGCAACCTATATTTCTTGACCTGAAATGCATAGAAATAATATGCGTTAGGCTTATTTAGCCTAGTGAGGTAGTCAAGAAACAATGCTATGAGCAATACAATGGATGCCAATAATATTAGTGGTAGTACTTCAAAGCATATAACATCTCAAATCATGCTTAACAATGATTTCAACAACTTTAACCCTTGGATCGATATGAGATAGTGGATACGTAAATTCCCAACCAACATCGCCAAATCAATGAGTGGCTAAATCCCGCCAACATCGCTAATAGAGCCTTAGCTCAAGGACCGTAGTCCACTCCGTACCAATGAACTCATGAATTCTATGGCGTGCCAATTGTATCCAATGTCCATTCGAATCCAAGGTCTGGTAATTAGGCCAATAACAATGACAATATTCAATATCGGTACAATGTTCAATATCAATAACAATAATCAATGCTTGGCTTGTTCAATGATGACCATATAGGTCATTGTCAATACAATGATATTATCAATACAATGATATTGCCAATGCAATATTCTTATCAATACAATGATCTTGTCAATGCTATGTTCAATAATCAATATGCATATCTATTGTAACACCCCAATTTTGGGCTTAGATGTTTTAAGGGTCGGTTTGATGGTTCAATGGACCAGTATTAGAGATTTGAGTCAGTTTCGGGATTAAATCGGATTAAATATTTTTAAAGGTGATAAAATTATGGAAAAATATTCTAAAATTATTATTAAATATATTAATGATTATGGTAAAGTCAATTTTAGAAAACGAGTTTTGGAAATCGGACATTTTGGACTAGTGACCAAAATGAAAACTTTGAAAACTATTTTGGTGGCTGTTTTGTAAAGAGTCAAAACTTTGAATCTTTAAGGAGCTAATTGTCCTAAAAGTTTAATATCAGAATTTGTTCATCGGATACATGGATTCAACAAGTGTCCTCCCAACACTTCAAGCCATCTCAACCGGAATAGCGATACAATCACAATCACGGTACATTACAACCGGGTACACTTATAACCCACGGGGAAACCAACCCCAACCCTCGATTAGATACTTAACCCACTAAAGGGAGTTTACGGTACCATATAACCCCTCAATCGTTAGGGTATTTGGATGGAGTATTCGTTACACCGTATAAAACCCCTCGACATCCAAGGTGACTTATTATAGTGCGCTATCAATCCTATGGCCAGCCAACTATATCCGATAACATTTTTAAACTACATCACTTGCCAATATAATTCACAATTAACCACATACCTTACTGTTTTTACAAGCGTTAAACCAAACTATTTTCCAAAGCAACAAACTATGCTTTTCACAAGTATTTCCACGTACTTACAAGGATCACTTACCATGTGCTCCTTCAACATTTCATGATTAAAGGCAGTATCTTACATACTTTAAAACATGCTTAAACAGTAGGTACCATGTAATTCAAAACAAGTGCATAAAACCATTTCATAAAAGCACGACAGAGAGAAAAACCACTTTATACTTACTTCCGAGTTTAAACCAGCGTCTCAATCTAAGTTTAAACTCCCATAAACCACCTTTAAATCATTTCAAAACTGGAATCCACGTTCTCACTCACCGATACGTGAAACCTTAATTCACCAACGCAAATTCAAGCATCTGAAGCTTCCAAAACTTCACCGATAGCTTCCGGATGAACCTCCCCTGTTTTAATCACATAACAACAAAGGATTAATGCATCTCAATGCATTTAAAATACTGCAACAACATTCCTCACAAAACATCAACAATCTTTTCACAATTACCCAACCAAAACATCTGAAATCATCATCTAACCCTCTCCAAACACAACCCAGCCACAATCTAACAATCTAACACTCTCATTAATATCAATCAACACTTAAAAATAGGATGACATCATCCTTATGTCTCCAGCAACTAAACAGCAACCACAACACCTCAAAAACACAAATCCAACAACCTAAATAATCAAGGATTCAAGGAGTTTCGGGCTTCCAATGATAAAAATGACTTATCAACATTATAAAACATCCAATACATGTTTAAAATAAATCCTCAGCACTGGAAATTAGATTCAATACGAATATTCCTCAATTTAATCACTTAAACCCAATTAAATCAAATAATCATCATAAAAACATAAAATCAGATTATAAATCATAAATCTAAGATCAAATACTTGTGAATATCAATAAAGAACCATTCAATAGAGGATAAAACAAACCTTACCTCTATTGTGTGATTTCTCCCTCAATTGATTGATTAAAGCTTGAAAAACACAAGATTTTAATGAGGTTTTGTAAATCAAAGATGAAGAAACAATTATAAATCAATAATTTAAGAAAATAGATCTCTCACCTCTGGATTTTAATGAAAACAAGAGTGTTTGGGAGAGAAAAGTTTACGTCAAATCTTTCCAAAGTCATTAACTACATTTATTATTAAAACTCTTTTCTAATTAGTTAATAAAGAACATGTTAAAAACCTTAATTGAGGGAAAAACCACTAGCCAAAACTTGGTAAAATAGCTCCCTAAGGATTCTAAGAATTTGATCCTTTACAATTTAGTCACCTTTTAAAATCAGTTTTCAAAAATCACATTTTGGTCATCAACCAAAATGTCACCCTTCCAATATCAATTTTCCAAAATCGATTTCACCAAAATCATTTATATAACAAATAATAATTTTCCATATTTTTAAATCACTCAAAAATATTTATTCCCAACTCCAACTCGAATCCCTAACTCGGTCCACCGAACCGTCTAACTAGCCCCTAAACCGCTAGGCTCAAAATCGGGGCGTTACAAAATTTCTCCCCTTTTTCCCACGTGCGTGGTAACAAAGCTTGGGAGGAGATAATCACAAGATTATTCCTTCAACTTTTAATTCTTTGCACTTTTGTCCTTGTAGTTTCAATTTTCACAATTTGGTCACTAAGCTATGTTTTAACATTTTCAATATGGTCCTTAATCAATAACTATGCTTACTTAGGGTTCAATACTTGAACAATTGACCATTTGGTCAATGGTCAATTTATTGGTCTGGCTTTTTGGTATAGGATTTCTGATTATCAAAATCTGATTCCGGCTAGACCAGTTTTTAGGGTGTTACAACTTTCCTCCTTTAAGAAAAATTCATCCTCAAATTTTACCTGAACCAAAGAGATAAGGGTATTGATTCTTCATGGTCTCTTTTGGTTCCCATGTAGCTTCTTCAACCTTGTGACTTCTCCAAAGTACTTTGACTAGAGGAATGTTCTTGTTACGAAGTCTTTTGACTTTTCTAACCAATATCTGTACCAGTTCTTCCTCATAGGTTAAGTTTGGTTGAATTTCAACAACTTCTGGTTTAATGATATGCGATGGATCATAACGATATTTATAAAGCATCGATATATGAAAGACATCGTGGATCCAGCTTAATTATTGAGGCAATACTAATCGGTAGGCTACGCGACCAACTCTTTCAATAACTTCAAAGGGTCCAATGAATCGAGGGCTCAACATTCTCTTTTTTTTCCAAAATAAAGAATTTTCTTCTATGGGAACACTTTAAGAAAAGCTTTATCTCCAACAGAATACTGAATGTCTCGTCTCTTAAGGTCAGCATAGGCTTTGTCTGTCAAAGGCGGCCTTAAGACGGTCATAGATGATGGTAACATGTTCTTCGGTTTCCTGAAGTAAGCTAGGGCCCAACATCTTGCCTTCACCAAGTTCAGACCAACACAACGATATTTTCTTTTCCTGCCATACAATACTTCATACGGTGTCATTTTGATAGATGCTTGGTAACTATTATTATAGGCATATTCAACGAGGGGTAGGGAATTCTCCTAGGTTATTTCAAAATCACTGATACATGCTCGAAGCATGTCTTCCAAAATCTAAATTACCCTTTTTGATTGACCGTCAGACTAAGGGTGAAAGGCAGTACTGAGATTAACTATGGTGCCCAGAGCTCCTTGTAATGATATCCAGAATCAAGAAGCAAACCGGGGGTCTCGATTTGAGATGATAGAATTGGGTACTCCATGGAGCCTGATAACTTCCTTGATATACAAGTCAGCTAGTTTAGGGAGATTGTAGTCCATTATGACCGGTAAGAAGTAAGCTGACTTGGAGAAATGATCAACAATGACCCAAATAGCATCATGCTTGGTCGGCGTTAATGGTAGCTCACTAACGAAGTCTATAGTGACTCTTTCCCATTTCTATTAAGGTAGTTCAATAGGTTGCAATAATCCAATGGGGACACGATTCTTAGCAGTGACTCACTAACACGCAAGACACTTAGAAACATATTTCGTAATAGCTTGCTTTATGCCTGGCCACCAGTAAAGTTCTCGAAAATCCTTGTACATCTTTACAGATCCTGAATGAACAAAAAAGGGCTACAGTGAGCCTCCTTGAGGATCTCATCTTGAAATAACTTGTCATTAGGTACACAGATTCGATCACGAAAGCCTAAGAGTCATTATGTATTGACCTTAAACTCAGAATCAAGATTGCTCTGGAGTTTAAAGACAATGGCCTGTAATTCAGGATCTTGATCTTGTAATGACATAATCCTCGATACAATAGTGGATTGAATCTAAAGTTCAGCTACTAAAGGTTGATGCTTTCTGAGCTTGAAATGAGCATTAATAGCTCAAGGGGTAGGCACGGGCTTGCGACTGAGTGCATCAGTAACGACATTAGCCTTGCCTAGTGACAATCAATGACAAAATCGTAATCTTTAAGGAGTTCCATCTACCTCTTCTGAGGAAGGTTCAGCTCTTTTTGTGTCAATAGTTACTTGAGACTTTTATGATCGGTGAAGAGGTAGCATTTTTCTGCATAGAGATAATGCCTCCATATTTTCAATGCAAATACAACTACAACCAATTTAAGGTCATGAGTAGGATAGTTCATTTCATGTGGCTTTACTTGTCTTGAAGCATACACAATTATATTGCCCGCATCAATACACATCCTAACCTTAGATGTGAAGCATTATTATATATTATATAGTCTTTGTCGAACTTGGGCTGGGTCAAGACCGGTGCATGAGTCAATACTTGCTTGAGCTAGTCAAAGCTACGTTGTTGTTTCTCGATCCATTCAAAAGGAATATCTTTTCAAAGAAGCTTAGTCAATGGAGCTGCCAATATAGATAATCATTTAATGAACCTCATATAGTAGCCAGTAAGACCAAGGAAACTTCGAACTTTCTTAATATTCTTCAGTGGTCTTTATTCGATGGTAGCTTAAATCTTTTTTAGTCTACTTAAATACCCGCTGCAGACGCAATGTGTCATAAAAATGAGACTTCAATGAGCCAAAACTCACACTTACTAAATTTGGCATAAAGTTGTTTTTCTCGAAGGGTTTGAAGCACAATACGAATGTGATCTCAATGCTCAGCTCATGTCTTAGAATAGATTAATATGCCATCAATGAACACCACTACAAACTTATCTATATAGGTCATGTCTTTTTAGATTTTCAACTCGAATTGACCATTGGTCCCAAGACGCCCTTTGTGGGTTTTCATCTTGAACCCTCATTTTTTCCCTCTTTTTTATTATCCCATAATGTATGAGAGATTTAGACATCTTTTGAAAATAAAAGAATTAACAAAGAGGTGACACATATTCTAAATATAAACTCTTTAACTCAAATATTTATGTATGATCAAGGATAGACTTTATAGGCACGTAATGTAGGCAATGGTTTAGGGTTATGAAAGAAATGATATATAGGCTCAAACGAGTGTTAAAGGGTGAATAAACTAAGGATCAATCATTTCTGACGAAATCTAATTCCTACTTTGCTCGACTCGAATCTGCTTTCACATGTTTTTTGTTTCTTTTTCTTGGATACCTCTAGACTGCCCATTTTTGGGTTTTCACCTCTAGAGTTCATTTTCTACTTTTATCTTTGAGGACTCATGACTTTTCCACGAACATTAGATCTAGAGCTCCAAATGTGTACTTCTCATTCTATTCATTTGATGTTTTCCCTTCTTTTTTATTTTTCTTTTTTAATTTTTTTTTCTTTTTGCCTTTTTTCTTTTTTTCCTTTTTTCATGAATGAATTCAAAACTTCTTTGAGAGCACAAGTCACCTCTTGTAGCTGAAACACGTCTTCTTGCTCTTTACCCCTAGTTCATAAGGCATCGTCCTCGTGGTGTAATCATAATTGACTCGTGTGAGCAATTTTTCTTTGCTTTTGCCCCCAATGTGGAGGGTGATCCTTGGTTAGGTTTTATTCTAAAGAAAATTATATTAGGCTATAAGGGAACATCAATGGATAATTTTTCAAATTGATGTCTTAAGATTGTAGGAAAAATGGGTTAATCCAAAACGAATAATCAAAAATAAATGAAAATAAATCAAACGCACTTTAAAGTAAATTTAAAGATTCAAAATAAACCAAAATAATCATGTTGAGGCCTGGAGTTACACAGTTTCCTTAAAAAAAATTTGACCACTCTTTGGTGCTTGCGTTCGTCAGTCTTCAGTCTCCCAGTATAAAACAACGGATGATCTTCAATAGTAGCACGATTGTAGAGTTCACGAACAGAACTTTGCCTTTGTCCATCACCGAAAACAGTATGCAATTTTGAAGAGTTTGAAGATTTTCGAGTTGTTAAAAACTTAAAATTGGCTTGGTATATATAAGGGAATGGAGGAGGAAAATATGGAAAATAAAATATTTCGTATTAATGGCCAAAATCTGATTTAATTCATAAATAGTCAATACTGCCATTTTAAACGGATATATTTCTGTGAATTGAATCCAATACCTTTTGATATTCGAAGTGGGTAAAATATTTGCAGGTCCACGAAGGGCCTGACTGGTCTAGACATTCGCGTCGCCTATGTTGTGCGGGTGCGTCCCAACCCAAATGGGTTTGATGAGCTTCAATCTGAACCCCCTACGCCTGCGCGCGAGACAAAGTTTCCATTCAAGTCATTCAATTACCACCAAGAGGGTAAGTGTATATAAACACTTACCATGCTATTTATCTCACCAATGTGGGATAAAGGGGTTTTCACTTCCTTACTCAATGCACAACTACCATACTTTGAAAATTAATTTCTCATTCATCACTCAACCAATTTGAGCACATGAGATACCGTTGTAAAGGTCTCAAGGAGTAGAATAAAACCCAATAGAATCATTATTCGAATCTCCACATTTACCCTTTCATAATATAGCTCAAAATTACCCTTTCCATACATTTTTTCCAACAATGCCATCCATCATTTCATACATAGATATCTTCATAAAAGAGTTTAATTTTCAAAGTTAACTCATTTATTCACGGAATCATCTAAACACAAATAATGCATGATAGTCTAATTTTTTTCTCTCTTTTTCTCTCTTTTTTCATTTTTTCATTTTTCTTCTTTTTCATTTTTTTCATTTTTGCTTCTTACATGCCTCAACAATTTGGGCTTATCCACATAACCAGCATGTGATGCCCCACCTTGCTTTCTCAGTGAAATATTCACACACCATTGAACATCTCTTATGTCTTTAAGGTGTATGAGAGAGAATAAATGATTTTACTCCTAAGAATGTGAATGTGTGACTTATAAGTCGTACATGTGAAAGGATATTCGTGTGTAAAAATCAATTTTTTAAGTCTAATGAACTATCAATGGATCATGTATTATCTCTGAGTGGGGGGTGAAGGATTTTAATCGTGTCATATGTCAACTTTTTTAACCTTGATTTTAAAAGAATCTTTTATTCATTTGATCTTCAAAAGAACTTTAAAATTTATAAATTTGTCTTATTGCTTATAGCCCAAAAAGGTAGCATTTATTGAATGAAAATGTCATACAACTAATATCAGAAGAGAAGAAAAACAATTTCAAGTAAGAGAAAAACAGAACAACTTTGTGCAAGGGCAACATAAATTTTAAGATAGTAGATGAGTGGTTTTTTTTTAGTGTTTTCCAACCAATCAGATTCAATTTGGCGCATAAACGGTATTCTCAACAAAATCTCATTACTCATCAAATGTTAATGCCCCGTATTCTATCAATCTTTGCACCTTGCATTTTAATGCCCCATATTTCTCTGTGGTATGACCTAAACTCCCTAAGAGGTAATCATATGTAGCATTAATATCATAACCTTCGAGATAAGGAGGTTTTCTTGGCTTAGAGTGAATAGGCGCCACAAGGTTAAGCTCAACAAGTTTCGGGAGCAGTTCAGTGTATGTCATTGGTATTGGATCCATATAAGTCTTCTCACGAGAAGTTTGCTCCGATGTAAACTTGGAATGAGAACTCAATTTGATAGATGAATGCTCAAACTAACGATAACCTGGGCCTTTAGCGTTCACTATGTGGATTTCAGATTCCATCTCCTTGGTATGTGCCTTTTTAGAAGCTTCGAGATTGTTAAGCTTCCCACTTTTAATGGCGCTCTCTATCATTTCACTTGCTGTCACCAGATTAGTGAAGTCTTTGGTGGTACTGCCCACCAACTTGTCGTAATATGGGGATTTCAAATAATTGATGAAAATATTTGGAGTTTCTCTTTCAAGTAGTGGTGGTTGGACATGTGTGGCTATATCCCTCCATCGTTGGGCGTATTGTCGAAAACCTTTATTGTGTCTTTTCTCTATATTCTGGAGTGTCAGTCGATCAGGCACTATGTCTAGGATATGTTTGTATTTTTCTTTAAAGGTACGTGCTGACTCAAGCCCTAGTTAGTTGGTTATACCACCGTATGGTAGATCCAGTTAGACTTTTCTTAAAGCAATAGATTAGTAGCTTGTCATCATTCCTATTCCCCCGTCATTTTGATACAAAACATGGTAAGGTGGGCGTTAGGGCAACTTATGCCATTAAATTTTTCAAATTTTGGCATTTTGAATTTTGGGGGCAAAATCAAATCAGGGACCAAGCTTAACTCCTTTACATCAGTCTCACTGAAGGCATCAGTACTTATATGGCTTTAATTCTCTCTTCTAAGTAGTTGAACTTGTCGACAGCTGTGTTTGAAAATTTGGACGGTCCTTTCTTTAGTTTTTACATCTCACCAGGGTCGTCAAAATTTGGGACTTCTGGTTTGATTGGGCATGCCCACATGTTTGAACCAGAAGCACCATGCAAATTAGTTTGGTTATAGAAATTAGATTGTAGTCCACCAGTAGAGAACACAAAATGAGGACGTGTTTCTTTTGGTCCAAAAGATAAATGTGTTTCTTTTTGTCCAAAAGGTAAAGATGAGGAAACTTTTACGTGAACTTTATGAGCTTTTCTTTTCTCGACATTTGTTGTCTTGGATAACAACTATACCAACTTGTCCTCTAATTTGCTCAAAAGATTCTCTTGACTCTTTTCTATGTCCTCCCCCAAGCTCTTTATATCTTGAGTGACTTGCTCTTGGAACTTCTCTAGTTTCTGAGTCTATCTTTCATTCTTCTAGCCTTGAAACGTGTGAAATGTGGATTCTCAATTTGATCATCTTTCATTTCCAGGATCATTGATATTAAACCCCTATAAATTAACATTTTAATTATAGATGCATAATGTTTGTGAAATTAATGAAAAATAGAATGATGAATGCAGATATGAATGGAAATTGGTGTTGGCCCGAAAATTGATCGCATAAAACAATTTGTGCATAAAACAAGATATCTTTATTATTCAAATCCTAGAAAAAATGTCGAAGAAAAAATATAACTAAACAATGTTTTATTACAATAATAAATAGTCACACTCAAATATAATGACGAGCTTTATCTTCCATATTTTTAATCTCCTTCAAAAAAATGAGCCAAGTTGTTCTTGTAATGCAACACATGACGTCCCAAAATCTCAATGCTTCAGCTTCATTGGCTAGGTTCGTGATCTTTTTAGCCACTTTTCGAATTTGGATAATGGCTTCAACCATTAATTTGTCCATTGTTTTAATCTCTCCTCTTACAGTCTGAAGTTGAAGATCAAAAATCATTATAGATTCTTGAAGGTCATCGACGAGACTCTTATGGTCTTGTAAAGATGTCTCCAACATCATTACCAGTTATTTCAGTGTCTCATTCTCTAGCCGTGAAGCTTCTAACTCAAGAATCGAGTCTTGCTACTGATAAATTTAGAGGACCCCTTCTAAAGCCACCAGACGATCCCTCAACTCCTAGTTCTGGACGCGGCATGCCATAAGGTCATTAAAGGTAACCTCATGTTGTTCTTGCATTACTTGTATATCTTGGATAAGTGTTGTCATCTGCTTTTCTTTTTCCTTGAACCACTTGTGAATGCTCGTATTGTCTTCTCCTTTGTTGTTGGACTCTTTCTTCATTGCAAAAATCTTTTATTTTTACAAATAATTACGAGCCAACACTGTGCATGATTATGATGCATATGCGTATGTTTTAAGGAAAAAAAAAAGAAACACCCAAAATATGATTAGTGCCACACAAACATAATGAAAAATAACATAAATACATAAATATAAATAGCAAAAACATGCATGCTTATATACATAAAAGGGTATTTCACTAAGGCTTGATTCCAACATGGCTTTAACAAGGGTAGGCTCCTACAGTTCTCTGTATGCAATTTTTGGTTATAGATAGGGACTCGAACTATCCTCACTAAGGCCTGCTAAGGCTAGTAAGTTAAATTCAAGGTGATGCACTTCCTTATGACCATACGGAGGTTAACCTCATGAAGACATAGATCATATGCAACCCGAAGGCAACTACTATCCCATACGGAGGTTAACCTCATGAAGGAGTAGCGTTTTGCACCCACTTAAATAGGACAGAGCTCGGGTAGAAAGCTCATAAAATGATGCAACATTTCAGACAATATATACCCCTTTTGTGGCACCACTCTCTTGAATAGTCCACAATAGAGTCGCCAAGCTGTAGACGTTGTTTTTGTCTGGGCCGAAATAAATTGGGCTTTCAAAGGCTCATTATGGATTAGAGTCTTCATCGATTGTTTGGAGTTAGGTACGATTGTAACACCCTGAATTTGGGCCTATTTGTTAGCTAGCTCGAGTAGATGGTTCGGGAGAATCGAATTAGGCGATTCGAGTTAGTTTCGGGAATTAATTCTTAAAAAATGGTTTTTGGCTAAAATAAAATATGTAAAAATGCTATAAAATATTTAATTAATATTTTAAGGGTTTTGATAAACTCAATTTGAAGAAATAAAATAGGATTTTGGGAAATTTTGGTCTGGTGACTAATATGTAAAGCTTTCAAAACTATTTTGGTGACTATATCGTAAAAGGGTCAAAACTTAGAATCTTTAAGGAGCTAATTTACCAAAGTTTTTAATCAGATTTTCCCCTTAATTTAGGATATTTTAAAATGGTTTTTAAAGGTTATTAATTAAAAATAAAAGAGACTTGATTAAAAGGATTTTAATAACCAATTTTATTTTCTTACGTAACTACTTTTGCTCTCAACTTTTCTCTCCACTTTATCAGCAGACAAACTAACCATTTCACTCTAAAATTCTCAGGAATCATTCTCTTTTGATTACTTTTTGATTTCCTAATTGATTCCTACACTAAATCCTATTTGCTTACTTGAAGATTTTATCCAAAACTTGCCAATTAAGGGAGAAATCAGCAATTAGAGGTGATTTTCATTTCTTTCCTCTAATTAAAGATTCTTTACTGAAATTCCCAAGTTCTTGATCCTTTACAACTGATTTTTGTTATGTTTTTATGATTAAATCATGATTATAGTGTTTAAATTGAGTTTTGATGAGAAAATTGATAAATCTTTATATGGATCTGATTTCTGTTGATTCTAATTGATTTAGATCATTTATAAGCCATGTTTTAATGTTAAAAGAAGAGATTAATAAAAGGAATCCCGAAACTAAGTAAATTGCTAATTTCTTAGGTTGTAAATAGTTAGATTTTGAAGTGATTTTGGTGTTGAAAGGTTGCTGGAGATATAAGTTTGTTATAAAGATGTTTTTGGATGTTAATTGATGATGTTAAGATGTTAAAATCAATAGGTTATGGCTAGGCTTTGCTTAGGTTGAGTTTGGTGTTGATTTCGGTTGTTTAAAGGAAACGTTTGATGGTTTTTAGTGAGGTGAAGTTGAGATTAATAGTTGCTGGAAATTTGAGATGCATGGAAGTGCATTAATCCTCTATTTTTGTTCAGGAAAAACAAGAGAGACGTGCTCTTCAGCTTTTGGAGAGGTTGTGGAGGCTTCAAAAGCTTGATTTTCGCAACGGCAAGAGGGCGTTGTGTTGTTGGTGAGTGGAAACGTGGTTTACAGCTTTAAAAAGGTTTGGAAGTGATTTTGGGATTTTAGATTAAGCTTGAAACGCTTGTCTAAGCTCGGAAGTAAGTATTAGACAAATTCGCTCTCAATTTCGGTTTGGCAAAGTTGATTTTCTCATACCTATGTTTATGATTTGATACCTACTATTTTATGCATGATTTGGAAATGGAATAAGATACAAATGATCATATACTGATGACATTTGAGTATGGTAAATGGTTTGTGAAATGGATTTTGAGGTTATGTAAATGCATGTTTTGTTGTATTGGAATTGGTTTGAATGATGCATATGAAAAACAGGGAGGTGTCATATTTAAAATGGTATATATTGGCTAAGTGACAATGGTTAAATGTTATCGGATATAGTTGGCATGCCATAGGGGTTTAAAGTGCACTATAATAACTCGCCTCATGCGTGTCGAGGGGTTAATTGTGTCGTTTTCTCCACCATAAGAATCGTAGCAGTTGAAGGGTTAATTGTGCCGTATTCTCCCGCTGGAGGATTGAGTATCACAATGGTCGAGGAGTTAAATGTGCAGTTGCTCCCATTGTAGATATTATACATCATAACTATTGAGGGGTTAAATGTCTCATTTGCTCCGGTTAGATGTATGTTAAGTGATCAAAAGAACCACTTGGGAAATCTGTGTATCCGATGTGTTTTTGTTAAGGAAATATTCTGTTTTTGGGTCACTTGAAATCCAATATATGAGAAATAATGTGTCATGAAGAATTATGTTTTGTATAATGGGATTTGTACATGTTTTTCTCTTTAAGCTTTGCTATTGGATGAATAAGCATGTGAAGGCTTAAATTGAGGTTTGCATATGGGATTATGCATGAGATCCATGATACATGTTTTGCATATAGTTTAATATGCATGTTTTATAATGGTAAAAAGGGCATGAGATGTTTAAGCATGATGGACAAAGAGTGTTTTGACTAAAGTGATTTTAAATGCATTGATGAGTGTTTTTAGAGGGACCATCACTAGACATTATTTGCTTACGCTCTCATTTCTCATCAATGCAATAAATTAAACTTTCAGGGAAGAGAGCAAGTGAAAAAGAATCCAAGATTTGAAACATTCTAAGTATGGTTTTGACAAACAGACTTGTGGTAAATAAAGGGCAATGTGACCAAGATGTAATTGGGAGGGTTGTTTTGGTTACTCCTTGGTTTGGACAAGTTACATTTGATGTTTCGGACTTGTATGATGTTTAATATCTAGTTTTGAGGGGATGTGATACAAATTGCATGCTTGGGTAGAGATCATGCCTATAGGACCTTTGTTTGAATATGCCATGTTGTGAATGATCCTCTACCATGCTTATATGTTTGTAGAAATGTTGCTTGAGATGTTATATGATGTTTAGGTGATGTTTGATATTGTTTGGAGTAGGCCACATAAAGTCATATGTTGGACCTAGAGGTCATTACAGGCCTTTGCGTACCGGTACGAGTACCCAGAGATCGGTACACATGGTTTAAGATGGCTCTGTTTGGAGGGTAAAATTCCCAGGGGTATCGGTACAGTTAGCCTAGTATCAGTACACCCCTTGAAATTTGCACAGCAGAATCAGTACAAGGGTTTGAGTACCGATATGACCCCTTCATTTTTATAGCGTCATACTAATACGCGAGGTACCGTATCGGTACGCATTGTGGTCACTAGAAATTGAGGTTTTTAAAGGAAAAAAAGGGAAATCAGTACGAGAACTATGTAGTATCAGTACGGGTTGCTTTAGGTACCGTATCGGTACGGTGGCTAGTGTATCGATATGCATGGCAGTTAAGTCCGTTGAGCCGTATCGATACGGGCTTGCCCGTATCAGTACGCGTTGCTAATTTCTTCGCGTTGTTACCTGCTAAAGTTTGGAAGTATGCAATCTAGTCCCTGATTGTTATATATGCAAATAAATGAATTTGGATGATTATTGTAAGTTGAAATTTAACATGAATGCATGAAACATGACTAATTGAGGGTTGGAAACTTTTGGATTTAAAGAAGTCCTTATAATTTTTAAGAATTGCAATTTGGTCCCTAAAATACGTTCTTGATCAATTGGATGTCAATTTGACGCCCGATTGAGTTGTAAATTTCACCGCTGTCAGCATGATCACCTTAGGACTTAATTATGCATTTAGATAAGATAAAATGAAAAAATATACCATTTTATAAGTAATTATTTTGGGTTTGTCGCGACAAACCCAATGTAGCTAGCTCGATTTAGTCTGACGTCTAGGCCGAGTCAAAGGGGTTACAACGATCGAAAACCTGAAGGTCTGGTCTGTGTTTGATTCAAAGTCATGGTTGGTTTTGGAAGTCGGTTACGCGTGAGGAAGGTTAGAACACTCTCACGACGCCCGAAATTGGTATATAAAAAGGTTATGTTGCCTAAAAGGCTACGAAAAATGCACAGTTCGATTAATAGCACTATTATATTAAAAATAATAAAAAATAATGTAAAATGATTCACATTAAATTACATGCCTAAATATTAAATCAGGCAGAAAACACAAAATCAAAATTGCAATTAAAGATCATAAACTTTAAGTTAATTTGCAATCAATCGTAAAATATGCAAATTATTAGTCAAATTCAATTTTAGGGTCGAATTCAACAATATTCGCAAAATTTTAAGATCAATTTATAATTAAACTCCAAATTAAATGATCAATTTTAACAAATTAAAATTCCATTGAAACAATTAATCAAAAAAAGTTCTAAATTAACCATGGTTAAATTAAACTGTATGTGAATTTTATGGGCTTACTAACTAACTAATTAACTAAGGACCTAATTAAAAGAACCTAATCCTAAAAGCCAAAAAAATGATCAACTATTCTGGGACCAAATTGAACTAAACTAAAATTTAAAAGTGAAAACATGACTTAAATAGAAAGTATCTAAACATGGAAGGGCGTAATGGGTGATTTCCCCATAAACCTAAAAAAATATGCGGGAACTTTCCCTCTGATTCACGCCGGTCATGTTTCATAACAAAGGATTTTACCTTCATTTTTTATTATTTTAACTTCCATTTTCATGCTAGTTAAAAAGGAGTTTTAATTCCTTTTTATTTTTATTCATTTATCCTAAAGCAAAACTTTCAAATGTTCTTTTCTCTCCCAACCCTATGTAATTATTGATGTCCATTTTCGTCGTCGGTCTAGCTCCGACAATGGCAAAAATTCAAAAGTAATCACTTTTCTTGTTCGTTTCTCTTTTCTGAATTATTTTTGTAAAATCGCAACCTATTATAGTGACCTAATGATAAATGTTTAAAATTTTGAAAGGTTTTACCTTCTAATTTTGAGAGTGCACTGTTGGATCGGGTTGCGTTTCAGATATGACAGCCTAATCTTGACTATGAATCTCCCCACTGTTTGGATTTCTCAGCCGTGGCTCTATTCACCGAAAATTAAAGGTAGACGCCTCGACTTCTTTTTCCTTCTATTTCACCGCTCTCTTTTCTGACTTCACGCAAACTCACTACCTTTTGCTCCTTGTTTTTCTTCTTGTAGATTTGAATGTCTCCCCCTGTTGTCACTTGTGTCGAGCAGTATTTATAGGGTGAATTTTGAGGCTCCATGCCATTGCAAGGCCAAGAAATCTAAGATCCCGATGCGTCCGGCACAAAGAACGCATAGATAGCAAGGATTTCAGACTGTTCTATGAGTGGTCGGTGGTTAGGGTTCCTAAAAGATTTAGGCTTTTATCTTTTTTTGTTGTTTATTTATTATTATTATTTATAGACCTGCCCACATACTTGGTTCGGGTAAAATTTGGGGCTTACAGTTTATACATAATTTTTCTAAGATTTTTAAACCTTTGTGTAATTTGCTTGAACATGACAAAGCCTTCAATTTTGATGATTCATGTGTCTCGGCATTTGAAGACTTGAAGAAACAATTTGTCACGGCACCTATTGTCATTCCCTTGATTGGTCCTTACCTTTCGAGCTCATGAGTGATGCAAGCAATTTCACGGTATGAGCAGTCTTAGGCCAACGGAAAGGTAAAATTTTTCATGTGATATACTAGACTAGCAAAATACTTAATGGTGCCTAATTGAATTACACT
The DNA here is from genome assembly GCA_019671005.1 of Hibiscus mutabilis. Lineage (NCBI taxonomy): Eukaryota > Viridiplantae > Streptophyta > Magnoliopsida > Malvales > Malvaceae > Hibiscus > Hibiscus mutabilis. The sequence goes on from CM033737.1 coordinate 41,085,583, forward strand.
ACTACTGAAAAGGAATTGCTAGCAGTAGTATTCGTATTTGACAAGTTTCGTCCTTACTTGATTGGTATTAAGGTAATTGTTTGCATTGACCATTCGACAATTAAGTACTTGATTGCTAAAAAAGATGTCAAACCTTGTTTAATTCAATGGATATTACTTTTACAAGATTTTGACAACGAAATTAAGGACAAGTAAGGAATGAAGAACCAGGTTGCCGATCACTTGTCAAGGCTTGAAGGGGTCAATAAAGATGATGATCACCTAGAGATCCATGACACATTCCCAGATAAACAGCTGCTAGTTGCCACAACAACACCTTGATATGTCGATATAGTAAATTTTCTTGTGAGTGGCATTTTACCTTATGACCTTACTATTCAGAGAAAGAAGTGGTTCCTACATGATGCTAAGCATTATTGTTGGGACGAGCCTCTTTTGTTTAAATAATGTGCAGATCAGGTCATATGAAGATATGTTCCCGAGGAGGAACAACAAAATGTGCTCCTACAATGTCATTCATCACCCTATGAAGGCCATTTTAGAGGTACCCACAAAACGGCCAAAGTCTTACAGTCAGGCTTTTATTGGCCCACTCTTTATAAATACGCCTATTAATTTTACAAGAGATGTGATCGGTGTCAACGTATATAGAATATCTCAAGGAAGCATGAGATGCCATTGCAGAACATTCTCGAGGTATAACTATTCGACATGTGGGGCATCAACTTCATGGGGCCCTTCCCATCGTCACTTGGCAATCTATACATCTTACTTACCGTAGACTACGTGTTCAAATGGGTTTAGGCAGTTGTAGTTCCCAAAAATAATTCAAAGTCCATGCAGCGATTCTTGCAGAAAAATATATTTACACAGTTCAGAATATCGACAGCAATTATTAGTGATGAAGGCAAACACTTTGGCAATAAGCTCATTGCCAAGATATTGCTGCACTTTGGAGTGACTCACAAAATTGCCACGACATATCACCCACAAACTAACGGGCAAGCTAAGATATCTAACCGTGAGTTAAAGATCATCCTCGAGAAGATTGCCAATCCTTCACGGAAAGATTGATCTGTGAGAATTGATAATGCACTTTGAGCATACCAAACAACATTTAAGACACCCCTATGAATGTCTCTTTGTAAACTTGTCTATGGCAAGACTTGCCAACTTTCGGTGGAGATCTAGCATAAGGCCTATTGGGCGATCAAGACAGTAAATATGGACTGGGAAAAGGCAGGACAAAAGTGCTTACTGGACTTGAACGAGATAGAAGAATTTCGTGTAGCAGCTTATGACAATGTCATGCTCTTTAAAGAGAATACTAATGATGGCAAGATAAAAAACTATTGCCGCAACAATTCTTGCCAGGGCAACTGTTGTTTCTCTACAATTCTAGACTCAAAGTTTTCTGGGCAAACTGAAGTCATGATGGTCCGGGCTATTCGAAGTAGTTATACCTAATTCACATAGGGTTGTTGTGATCAAATCAACTATGGATGGATGTGAGTTTAAAGTCAACGGACAGAGATTAAAGCACTATGTTGGTGCACATATTGAGCGCGATAAGAGAGTAGTATCCTTAGAAGATGAATGAAAATGATCATTCTAAGTGTTTTTAATTTTATTTTTTTTCTTTTCTATTAATTTATATTTATTTTTATTTTATTTATTTTGTTTTTATCCATTTCTTTTTCTTTTATTTTTGATTTAGTCTTTATCTTTTTCTTTATTTTCCTTTATTTTATCTTTTTATTTAATCTTTGTCCTTTTTTGTTTTTGATTTTTAGGATAGATTTTCGAAAAGAATGGAGATTAAGCTTACAAGATAGAATTTCATTTAAATGAAAATTTATCTCCTAAGGAGATAAAGGGCTGACGGGTTATTAGGCATTTAAATAACTTTTAAAAATTTTCACCCAAAATTTTCTTTCCCTCCTTTCTTCCTAACCCTAGCCGCACATCGCATCCCTCTTACACCCATTATTATTTTCTTTTTCAGCCATTGATAACACATCAATCCACCCTTCATCTCTATTACCAATCTTTCATTCCACCATTAAATCTCAATTAAAACCTATATTCTTCTTTCACCTTTTCACCATTTTCTTTAAACTCTTGAGTTTTCTTGTTTCTTTATTTTTCAATCTTGATTAGAACCAAACACCATGGCCAAGAAATCAATGCCCGAAGCTGGATCATCCAAGGCTACCACTCTACCATCCATCTGTCATTTTGCCACACTATCTACAACGTCGAAGTACAAGATGAAGTTCATCACGCGTAAGGTGTGGGAAGAACAAGGATTTGCGTTTGACATGGAGAGAACTGACTTCGGTCTTGAGCAATCCGTGTTTGAGATAGTTGACAACCATCAATGGGTTACCTTTTGCGAACATCCAGGGGAAATCAATTATTTATGGGTAAGAGAATTTTATACTCATATTTTGGACCCTAATAACCCTTTGGTTTTTATACATGGCAGGGCGGTTTTTCTTGATGCAAATGCCATTAACGTCCATTATGAAATATTCTTGGAGAATGATGAACATAGAGAGTTTGCTGAGAATATAACCTCAGACGAGTTGGAAAATGTTTTTCGTTACATCACTGTTGAATGAGCTACGTAGAATGGCAGAAATATGAAGGGAACGGTGAATTGGGTTTTGCTTAAGCCTGCAGAGAAGTTATGGAATAATATTGTCAAAACTTGCTTGATACCGACTATACACAACACCACAATTTCCTATTCTCGTTTACTTTTGCTTTATTCTATTTTTCATAAGAGTTCTATTGATATTGGTCGTATAATTGTCGATAAAATCAATGCATACAAAAAAGGATGTGGGCACGCTATACTTCCCCAATTTGATCATGACTCTTTACAAGGCGGTGAAGGTGCCCTCAGATGCAATAGATGAAATGTTGAGTTGAAGAAAGGTTGATCCAAGATCTATTATAAGAAGATGATGCAAGAAAGACCGGCATGTTTGCCTACGACAATAAAGGGAGAGTAGGCTACCAAACCTGCCACAGCAAGTACCAATGTCGCAGCATCTCCCCATGTGCTAGTAGATCTTCTTCGTCCGCTGCTGTAGAAATTCAAGCAATGGGAAGCCAGGCAAAAACTACTTTATCGTTATATGAATGATCGGTATATTGCCCTTAAAATGCTATTTTGGATCCCAAAACAACTGTGTTCTTTTTGGTGTTTCCTGCCGAGTTACTTACCCCAGCAACTGATGTTGAGCTTGCTACAAGTGACATTGCTGCGACAACCACTGCATCGCTTAAAGATAAGGAACCAGTTCATGAATCGAAATGTACTAAATCTTGTCATGATTTTTCATATTCTGAAGACACCACCTTTGTACTATTGAAGTCCTCACCTCTAGATGTGCCATCAAAAAAAGCTTCGAAGTGTAAAGCTTCACCATAAGAGAAAGCCAAGAAGGAGGGTGAATTAGTTGAAGAGGTCAAGGAAATTAAGATTCATGACCCTACACCAGCTTCATGACAGCAACCAAGATAAGGCAGCAAACGCTTCAAGCAAACATCCAAAAGGACTCTATGAATTTGAGGTGACGACCTCTCTGATTAACTCATTTGCATTTCATTTTTCTTTTTGTTTTATTTTTCATGCATTGAGGACAATGCTTCTCTTGAGTTAGTGGGGGGTTTTGTTTTTATCTGCCTTATGTTAGTTTGCATAGTTTTGTTTAGATTTTAGTTGTCTCATATTAGTTTGCATATGTTACTTGCCATGACAATTGTCTGTTAAACTGCCAAAACCTGTTGTGACAATTGTCTCATGTTAGTTTTCATAGAATTAACTTGAAATTTTGCTATGATATTGTTTATATTCATAATATTGTGACTTGTTGATCAATGAAGATCTAGTAAACTTTAGGATATTAAAAAATTGGAAAAACTATGCTAGAAGTGCCCATCTGGCTCTAGCCGAAAAAGAAAGAAAAAATAAATTTTTCTAGAGGTTCTTAATTGGCTCTAACAAAATAAATTGCCTCTGCATTCTAATAAAAACTAAGGTTTGCTTGGAGTTGATTAACTTGTACACAACTCCGCACATACAGTTTCACCAGCATTATAGTTTATTTTTGGGTAACTTTATGTGATTTTTGAAGGTCAAAACACAATCAATTCTTTGTTGCCACTTCTGAGGATTGAAGTCAGGTTTGAAGCATGTTTTGTGGTAAATGCCTTGGCAGGTAATTGTTAGTTTTGCATTGCTTGAGGACAAGTAATAGTTTGAGTTTTAGGGTGTGTTAAGTGTGAAAAGTAATATATTTTTGAACGGGTGTCGAATCTGTCAAAAAATACCTACTTGTTCTTAAGGATTTGTAGTTGTGGCAAGTAGGGTCGTACCCACAGAGAGTGGTCAAAAGGTATAAGTTTGCTAACTAATACTAGTACGGATGAAAAAAGGGGTTTGTTTTGTTGTGTAGTTTGCGAAGAGATTAAGAACAATAATTAAAAGGGTTTGATTGAATGGTTTGGTGATGTTTAGCCAAGTCGTTCGCGGTGTTTCAATCCAAGTATTAGATCACAGACTTCAAAAGATAACCTGCATAATTCTTAAAGTAGCTTAGTTCTTAAGTTAGATGATAATCCACAAATAATCTAAGAATTCTCTTCTTTTAATTAGCTAACAACCTAATAGTCCATAAGTTGTTAAACTTATTATCTAGGTTAAATCCTTAGATAGTCCACTTTAGATAAAACCTATCAAATAACATTAAGTGATTAAGAGACCAAAGCACATATATTCAAAAAGTAATAATCCACACAAGTTAAATATACGATTTCGTACATTCAAAAACCATAGTCCAAGTTTTCTTACCGCTTGTATCAATAATCCATGATCGGCTGATTATGCATGTATAATCTAACACAAACAATTGAATGAGCCTAGAAGATATAAAAATACTTTGAATTATAAAGAAAATTAAGAACAAGTCTCACTAATTACTGAATTGAAAACCTTGAAACAACTCGGCTAGAACTAAAAGGTTTAGCTACTCATGGAGTAGATGGAAGCAAGAAGGGTTTTTTAGGGTAAATATGTCGTCATTTCCTCTCTTCCCCTATGATCCTATTTATAGATGAGGAATTATACATCAAGTAGGGGAATGAGTTACAATAAAGTACAAACCCTAATCTTATATTAAATGTGATTTAATATAAAGTGAAAGTTTAATTTATGATTTTTTCTCTTCCAAGCAACCACGGTAGCATAAGATTCCAGGTTTGCGTATGCTTCTGCCTCCAGCATCCGCATGGTGTACATGTTAGCGTCCCCTCCACATGGTTCCTTCGCGTTGTGTCTTTTGAAATGTTCGTACCAGTGGACACTTCAGTGTCTGTAGCCAGCGTTAACAGCTGTCGTTCGCACTCTAAGGTTTGCAGATGGTGTCATCATTGCCCTCTGTTCATCTGTAATCTTTTGTCCACGTAAATGTTCGTAATCCGCATTCAAATTTCACAGTTGTACCTTAATCGTTCGCATTCATTGGTGTGTCAGCGTTAACAGGAGTTTTGTTAGCGCACACTCTCTGTGCCACGTCTGCTTGCAATGTTCCAATGTTTGCAGCCAACGCTCGCATCTTATTGCATGCAGCCAACGCTCACATCTTATTGCATGTCAGCGTTCGTATGTACTGGTCCATAACTCTGCTTTCATGTTTGTTTGTATAATCTTTATTGGTGTGTTCGCACTCGGATGTTCGCATCTCCGTACTAAATTATGGATATTTGCAGCCCTTGTTCACAGGTCATTCTCCAAAGTGAAAAATACGTGCTAATATCTTCTTTTTATGCATGGAATGTTCATTAGCCGCTTAAAACACCCTGAAAGCCAAATAGGAACCAAAACAAGGACTTAAAGATAGATTAGCGTGCTAAAACATAAGAAATTATATAATAAAAACATGCAAATATATGAATTATCAATTTTCTACCCTTTTACTCATATTATTGTTTAAACTTAGGCTCAATTAGCTGCATTTGTAGTAATTCATGCATAATTTCACATTCCTTCCGTTTATTAGGCTTGGACTCGCGTTTAGTTTTTCATGTGGAGAAAATACCGATGTTTTGCTTTCTTTTGTACATGTATGAATTGTCGAGCTAATTGCCAAGCGTTGTTAGGGTAATTTAAGGATAAATGCGAAATTTTCAAGAATTATCCATTATCATTATCCTTATCGCATGGGATAAAGTTCAAATTCAAAGCTGTTGGAGATAAAGATAGAGAGATTATCCCCTCAATTTCAAAATTCAAATAGAGATATCTGTAACACCCTCAACCCAGTTTTGAAGAAAACCGAAATTGAAGATGTCAAAGCAAGAACTTTCATGAAACACATAAAAAAGAACTGAAACTTTCAAGGTAATTTGACTCAGGGTAACGAATTTTTTTTTACATAAACAGTCTTTAACCATATATCTTAGACTGATACATACATATATGTCTCGCACCGAGAAGATTCCAAGCATCAAATTAAGCAAAAACTAGTCATCAAGAAGTTGGCGAGCCCCAATAAATCTTTTTAAACATTACACAAATTTTCTAGAAACAATAACTGAAGTCTTATATTAAAGATCAAGAGGTGCCAAGACCCTTCAACAAGTGATCATTCCTTTTTGGATAAAACCAAAAAACCACATACATGAATTACTTACTCAAAGCACATGTATAATTATAGATAACCAACCTAAAATATATCATGATCCGGTTTCTTGTCTCATGGATTATCAAGTTGAATTGAGATTCTAAACTTAGACAAGATTTAACCAATTTAGGAAGAGGCATTCAGACAAAGCATTCACAAATATGTACACCTAAGAATTCGAATAAACTTATTCATAACATAAATGACACTCGATCCAGCATATCCATTCATTTAAATTAATATATAAATTTGGTTATAAACTTTCTTGGTTTTTTCTTGTCATAGACTTTCAATACATAAAATATTTGAACACAGGTCATCTAATTGTCATGTCCTAATAGGAGTTCCTTGCCAAAACAATTGACTTAACTTAGCATCATACAAATTTCTTATCAAATTAGGAATTCATACAATTTGAACTGATTATATATATATATATAAGCCATCAGTTGAGCATGCAAACCATCTAGTTATCACATTCATGAATTTTAATCTTGTTCGAGCCCTTTTAGAACATATAAACTTCTGAAATTATATACTCATTTAGCAGATAAATTATTCGACCAATTATACCTATTTGGACTTGGCCAATGAATATATAAGCCATTTACAAATCTAGCAATGTCTAAAGCCATATTATATCTGTATTAATGATATGTTTTACTACACCACTATGCCACCATCTAAGGAGTTCAACTAACAAAATCTATATCTACTTGGAACCTTAAGCAGTGACTTGCAAACTTTCAACACGACCAACTCAAAGAGACACAAGTAACCTGCATATGCATGAAAACGAATGCATTAGGCTTATTTAGCCTAAGTGAGGTAGCATCTATGATAGAACAATGTAACAATTAAATAAAGAAGTACAATGATTGACCAAGACTTATAAGCATTTAGGTTAGTCTTAAGGTTACAATGTCTTAATTTTTAAGGCTTAATTCAGAAGCTTATTTGAAACTTATAAGTCAAGTAACTTATCTTGCTCACCAAAAGCCTTATCAAGATTTCATTCTCACCAAGAGCCTTATCAAGATTTCATGCTCACCAAGAGCTTATCAGAGATTATGACATAACTTATCAAAGTTTCTTTTTGTAATTAGTATCTGAGTTCATCTCTTTTAATCATTTGCCTTGGATCACATTTGGACATAAATAACATTGGTCCGTGTTATACATAGCCCAAAGCACTTAGCAATGGCTAGTATCGCAAACATAACAATCCTAACTTCTCAACTATCCAACCAAACTATCGTCAATCTCCGTATCATCTCCCTTGTTACCTCCTACTGTCTCCAAAATATCACATATAAATGGGGCGTCCCCCAAGCCGTAGCTCATGGACCGTAGTCCCTGAAATATATACCATGTATTATGCCAGTGTGTCCAAGGTCTTCCATTAAATAGGCAACTTAAATATTTTATACTTGAAGTTGGGAGAGGTATCTTATGATACAAGTAATCTTACTTATTTCTTCTTTCTAGTATCTTATAACACAAGTTGAGCTTCTAGCTCCTTAAGACTTTAGATTTATGAACTTATAACTTTGATATTCAATTCCTTTATAGGAATCTTATAGCCTTATTGGTTAGTAGTTAGCTTCCAGGTTTATAGTAGTATACAAAATCACATGTTACAAACATAGCATAGCAAGGAACAAGGTGCATATGTGATGCGATATAACCAAATAACTTATCAAAGATGTCATGCTATGAATGCAATTACACATTGTGCTCTATGTGAGCCATATGCATATGCTCATGAACAAATATAACACATAATAAAAAAAGATCGGGACGACACCGTGTCACCCGAGACAAATACAACTACACTCACCTCTTATCCCGAAGTTACGGGATACCTGAACCACAAACATAACTTGCTTACTTATCTACTCGTTCATCTTTCAACTCTCTTTCTCATATCAACCACATCCACCAAGTTGTTATGCAATACAAAAGAAATAATTCAATTCATTACAATTCAGAATTATATCACTCATATAATACCATAACAGCCAATGTCAAATCAAAGAGTTTATACACATTTTCCTCAATTCAAGATTTAACCGATTATCTAACACTCAAAGACTAAAGTTTAAACTATATTCATATCAAAATCTTTGTTCACGTCTTATTATTATCAAATGCACAATTAAACATTCAACACCATGCATTTAATTAACTTAAATCACAATCCCACATGTCAAAACCTTTTTACTGGATTTCATACTAAAATTGTACCATATTTATACTTTATTCTGTATTTTATCCTAAACTTCACATTTCCAAACTGTTATGGCTATAACAAGACTGTAGGCACGAATCATAAACAAAATCATACTTTCCTATATACAAAATAGCCCTAAATAAATAAGTATACAATCATATAAACATGAAACAGTCCATGACATTTACAAGTGTCCCAAAACAGACCCTAATTACATATGTTCACATATATTTATGTGCAAAGCAGTCCCATTTTCATATATACACACATGCGTGCTCAAAACAGTCCTTTAATGTTCATTTTCATGCCAATTTAATCCATTATCCTGCATTCATATTTTTATTCATCAAAACAGTCCCCAATACGTGTATTCTCATGCAAAACAGTCCCTAACATTCATATATCCATATATGTTTCCACAAAATAGTCTTTCAACATTTCTATCAATGTAAAACAACCCCTATAAATGCAAATCAGTCCTTAATAATACAAAAATAGTCCATTAACATCACTAAATAATCTTTTATGGACCCTTTTACAACCCTCAGATGTGCAAAATAGTCCCTTGTTTTCACATACATACAAAACAGTCCACAAACACTTAGATATACATTTATAAGCTCAACAATCCAATCAACTTTCCATGCATTCAAAACAATTCTCTAAAGATCACATAAGTGCAAAATCAGTTTTCTTACATATATATATAATTTCATGCTCAAATACAGTTCATTTTATGCTCATTCTTGTACAAAACAGTCCCCTAATTGACTAAACAGTTTTCCCCTGTTCTTAAAGCTCAAAGTTAGCCCTTAATATTTCCAAACAAACCTGAATTATTGCAAGGATAGCCTCTAACATTTTTAAACACATTCAAAGTAGTTTCTAAGCTTATATGACAGCCTTATGTATACTTCACACACTCAATTCTTGATTTAATTGCCCGAATCAATCCATATAATTTCATATACTTTTACAACAGCCCTAGTTACACGCGTTCATTCTTAACAATCCAATTTCCACATCTACACATATATTCGAAACAATCCATTCATACTTTCAAATATACCAAAACAGTCTATACACATATATATATATACACTTACATGCATGTTCGAAATAATATCTAAAATTTCTTATATAATCAAAACAACCCCCAACTTACATATGTACTTATATATATGTGTGTGTGAACAACCATTAAGGCTATCCAATTCGATCTAACAATTTTCATAACCATTTTTCAGCTAAACCGAAATCAAGAGAATTTACAAATTTCATCTTTCAAACAAACTACAATATTTTTATTAGCATACATGATTTTCAAACAAGACTAACAATACATGATTCAAGAAATCTCATATTCAATGGAATAACAAGAAAATTGAGAGATTATTTCACCTTCCATTTAAGCTATGTCGAAAGAAGATCTACAAGAAAACAAGTGATGAAGGAAATCCTTAGTCACTCTCTATATGATGGTTCGGTTTTTCTCTCTTCCTTAATCAGCTGTGTAAGAATCGTGTAAAGGGGAAAGATGATAACTTCCTTCTCTTTTTCTTTCCTTGCCAAGTCACCTTTCCCAACTCCACCTTGCTTGCTCTAGTGTGTACAAGTGGACGGGTCCCTCATGTAAAGAATACTTACATGCAATCCTCAAATCTTTCTATAGACTCACTTGAGTCCTTAAAAGATAAGCATTTTATTCCATTATGTTTCAAATTCAATCCTATCGTTTATTTATTTATTCCTTAATATTTTCAAACATAGCATTTGATATGAGAAAATAGGTAGGTACTACTTAACATGTAAATTATCAATCGTGTCCTATTTTTAGCTTAAATTTACTTATCATGCATTCCCACAAATCTTAATTCATCAAATTTTGATACTTGAACATTGGTCAACCTTTCATCTTTCCCTTCAATTTTGTCCTAGGCTTTTGACTAATTTTAGATTTATGAATGAAACACGGCAATTTAATTTACATTAAATTGGTAACATTTTACTAGACCAACTGGTTCCTAATTTCCATTAATTATCTACGTCAAAGATTTCTCCAATCAAATTAAAACATACTCGAATTAATGTCATACTCCTAGCCCACATTTTGGGGTATTACAATCTCTACCTCCATATAAAGGCAACACATCTTCAACATTAACAACAACCGATTAAGAAAGGGAGATTAGAGCTAGAGTAAGATCGTGAAGAAGGAGGATCGTATTTTGAAGGAGCTCGTCTCCTCCATATTTTATTTATTTTCTTTTATCTTTTGGAATAATCGATACTTGGGTTTTATCCTTTATTGATTTCTTTCAACCCAACCATGAACTAAATTAATTGGCTTGGGTTGTTGGGTTTATGGTGTTTGTGAACGAATGATCTTGTTTTGGTTTTTAATTCAATAAATCATTGTTTATCTATTCTTGGTTCATCATTTAATTCCAAGTGAACTCAAAAGAAGAACTTGGATGGATCTATTTATCAAGACTCGAGAGAGTTAGATTCACGAAATTATTGAATACAGTTTCCATTTAAATAGCCGTTGGTGGAAGCTAATTCACCTTAAGGATAAGGGGTGAATTTTAGAGACTAAGAAGAGTGCATTGATCGATGATGTCCACCCAAGGTTAACGCAGAGATATATCACTGAGTCTTGCACAATCATTAGTTCTTTGGTTAGGGATAATCCAAAGGCATTGAAGAATACTCTGTCGAACATCGATACTATAATTAATTGCCACGTCAACTCATCCAGCAACTACACCTTTACGCTCAATAACCCAGCCTAATCTCTCAAATCGGTTTCCTCTTTCATTTATTTAAATTCCTTTACTTAGTTTATTTTACTTATCATTATCTATCACTATCAATTTATTTCTTTTACAGTGCAATAACTTAAGCAAAGTGGCCCAAACCAATCCATGTGGAGACGATATTTGATACCTATCACTTTATTACTTGCAATGTGTATGCTTGCACCGTTTGCGTAGTACTTAAATCACACAACATATATAAACGAGGATATATGAGTAATTTTACTAAAAGTACTTTTGGAAAAGCTAAAAGCTAGAAATTTTAGCTTTTGAAAAACACTTTTCTAACCAAGCTGAAAAGTATTTTTGGACTGAAAAGCTATACGTTTTTCATTGCTTTTGGTCTCAAACTAGCTTTTGAATCCAAAAACTAGTTTGAAAAGCAATGCAAAACAAAGCCTTACTCATATATCTGGGTTTATACCACCAATCCTTTTTATATTTTTCAAAAAAAAATCCAAAATAAACATTTTATCTACTTAAAAGCACTTTTTGACAACAATACAAAACACTCCTATTTTAAACCAAACAATCCAAAAACACTTTTCAAAATCACTGTCCCACATCATTTTCCAAAAGCAATGCCAAACTGGCCCTTAATCTAGGTCTCGATTAAAAAAAGTTTGACCAGAGCTTAAATTTTTATTTATAAATTTATAATTTATATCTCTTAACTTTTGAATCAATTAAAAAAAATTTAGGTTGTACCTGATGCTTGGCGAATAGTGATGCACTTTAGAGCAAGTATACTCATCAAATCTAGTAATAAAGTGATAGAGTAGAGTGTCAAACCCACAAGGATTGGATCAATAACTATGAAGTTATCGTACTTAAGAGAGTTTGAGCAAATATTGATTGGTGTCGGTTTATCAAAACTAAATGCAAGTGAAGTAAAGGTAGCTGAGTTTATTGCCTAGGAATTATGCTTGATTACTTATTTCAATGCTATAGCAACTAGTAATACATGTCTGCGTAAACCATTAAGATCTTTATCTACTTGATAGGATTTTCTAATGAACTTCTTACTCTTTCGATGCCTAGAAGTTAATAACATTGAAGCTAAGATAATATATGTTTGCGTGAACCCTAACAACTCTATTATTTATTCAAGTTCTCCATTTTAGTCGTTGAAACCCTAAACTTATGTCTAAGCCGGATTAAGACTAAGTTAACAGCTTAGCCCCATTGTTCACGTTTGTTTAACCTAACTCTCTCGATATTAAGCCACAAATCAATAGTTAGAAGGCCTCTCTCGATAGCTCTTAACAATAACTACGCATGAAGAATGATGAACATAATAGATAAAGCGAAAAAAAACTATAGCATTAAAATAAAGTATTCAAAACATAAAATCCTGATAAGCAATAAACCCAACAAAAGTATTTAGCTCATGTCTGAGCCTAAAACATCTATAATAGAAATTAAAAATATAAGCAATTTATCAAGCAAGGGATAAAAAAGGTCAAGCGTCTTCGACGATCTTCCTCCGTGCTTTCCAACTGTTGCTGCAGGTTCCACACTCCTTCAGCCTCTCTCGATGACTTCCGTCGTGTGAAGACTCCTCTAGAACTTTGACTCCAGTGGTTCTCTGATAGCTGAAGACTAAAGACTGTCGTCTGTGATCGCTCTCTTGAATTGTTGTCCAAGTCTTGTTTATATAGGCGAAGAAGCTAGGGTTTCTTAACCCTAAAGCTCACACAACCTCCTTTAAGAGGATATTTGATTTCCCACTATTTTTTAATGTTCCGTATCTCAGGAGAGTTCACGTAGGTCAAAGTTAGATTCATCTCCATCTCTTCTTACCTCGTCAACTCCAGCCGAGAGATCTGTTATCCTTCCGCTCCAGCATTCCTCCAGCATCCACTAGGTCATGCACATGCACCACAAAAACACTACATTTCCCATTAAAAGTGCCAAAATATATAACAATTAAGCACAAGCAGTATAACTCCCTAACTACAAGCAAACTGTATACAACTACCCTAAATACAACTAAATAAACTTGAAAACACGCAAAAAGTCAAGTAAGAGGGTATGCAAAATAGAATATCTACACAGTCATCAGTACCTCGAACAGTTCTGTGTACTTAAACCTGAATTTTCATTCATATATCTATGTGTACAAATTTTTGAACGATCAGAATACCTTTTTATGGTTTGTTACATCACTAAATTGATATTAGAAAAAAATATTTTAATGTATTGTTAACTTTTACATAATATTATCAATTAGATAAATCAATCATATTTAGTATGTTAAATTTATTAACGGGGTAAATAATAAGATTAAATTTATTATTTTTTCCTCAAAATAGGACTAAATTATTGAATGTATAAATATGAAGGTTTAAACATGTTATTATACAATTTTTATAATTACTGCATCACCCTTTTAAATTTGGCTTAATAGCAAAATAAGTGCTCAAACTATACTTGTTGCTTCCTTTTGGTGCTTAAACTATTTTTAGCTCAAAATAGGTGCCTAAAGTTTCATTTCAATAATTTTAGGTGCCTACCGTTAATTTTTTATATTTTTTATTTTTAATTTATTTTTTAACTTAATTTTAATAAAAACTAAATTTTATAAAATTCAAAAAATTACCGTCGTTGCTGCGGTCGATAGCCTCACCCACTACCGTTGCCGGATGCCGCAACCCATTTTTCCTAATCACCCATCGTTGAAAGTCGACAGCAGGTGTGCCAATTGGCTTCCTAATGTCAAAAGAAGCCGAACTAGCGAAAGAAAGTTAATCGACACACCTGTCGGTGGTTACCAGCTATGGATCGTTAGGAGAAATGAACGACGACATGTAACGACGGTAGCGGTGGATTCTGACGAGACAAATAATGGCGGTAGTGTACAATAATTTAAGGATTTTGGGTTAGGGATTTGAGACTATTTTGTAAAAGTTTTATACTGTTAATTTTTTTAAAAAAAATAAAGAAAATAATAACAAAAATATATCATGTGTCATATTTCGGTCAAGCAAAAGTATATACTTTAGGTATATGTTTTGATAAAAAATATATTTTAATTATTTATTTTGACCAAAAAATATACTTTAAAAAACTTATTTAAAAAAAACACTTTAAATACTTAAATAAAAAATTAATATATTTTAGTACTTATTTATAATATAAAAGCTAAAATTTAGTGGTGAGTATTTTACAGCTTCAAAACGACACCAGGAATCGGTTCTATTTTTTCAGTAGAACACTGGCTTCGTGGCTTTGAGGGGGAATAAAAGGAACAAAATTGCCGATCAATATCAACACTTGGTTCTTCACCACTGGATATGGGATTCATCGCCTAATCATACTACCACTACTATTACTACTACTATCAGTATTCCTAAAAATGGCTCTTTTCATATCTTGCTTTTCTCCCCTCACCGCCACCACTTGCCTCCCTTTCTCTTCCTCTTCTCCGGTAAGACACTTCCACCTCCGATTACCAATTCGTTATCCTTTTCTCAATTTCTTCTTCTCATGATTTTACTTTTGTTTGAACTTTTAAGAATTTGACTTGGCGCCGGCGCGCGATTGCGATACGGCTGGTGGGTTGTAGTAATGCCGCGGTGTCAAGACACGGCCAAGGTCTCTTTCTTTTCCCCTTCTTTCAAATGATGTTACAATTTGAAATTCTGGGTTGAAACTGCTTTTTAAGTTTGTTTAGAATTCTGGGTTTCAGTTGCATATGAATCCGATCCGGACCTTCGAATGGTGCTTGAACTAGCCACGGACGCCGAGTTATATGAGCTTCAAAGAATCCTATTTGGTCCCAGGTTTCCGATTTTGCTTGGTTTTCATTGCCCAGAATTTCGGGTTTTATTTTGATGTTTCAACTTTTTGTATTTCATTTCCAATTTCAGCTACTTTAGTCCCTTGTTAAAGTCCATGCTCAATAGAGATGATGTGGAGGATATGATGATTGAAGAGAATGTTGAGGAGCGGGAAGCTTTTATTGCAGGCCTTGAATCACGATTCTTATTCCTGGCCGCTGATGCCCGCTCAACATTGAGGTCAGTGCCTTGGATTGCTTCCATGGTTCTGGTTTTGCTGGATGCCTGCTTGCATTGTTTGTGGAGCTAAGACAGCTTTGCTGAACGAAATCAAACATTGGATATGATTATTGTCGTGTAACACTTTTCACTTCTTTTGGTGTCAGCTGAGTTTCTGTTTCGATATGTATCTCACCGATTGCATTGGATCTTATGATTAGGGGTTGGAGGCCGTCATACAGAAATGTCCTGCTTTCGGTGAGGAAAAGGTTGAACATTCCTTGCTCAAGCAAATTGTCCACTGAAGATCTTGAAGCAGAAATTTTCCTTCATCTATTGAGGGAGTACTCAAGGTAACCTCATTTAATCTCAATGTTTAGAGAAAAAAAATATTGTAATTCAAGAACATGAGATCAATGACCCCTGTAAATGATTAATTGCCAGCCAAAATTGAGAATAAATGTTATGGGTCTGTTTAGGTTTGGAAAATGTTCTTCATTTTCAACTCCACTATTACTGCAATATGATAAGTGTAAATGTTTATAAAGATGATACAATAGAACTGGTAAATGACTAGATTTAGAAATCTTTGTATACATTTTTAACGAACCAGTCAACTGTTTTAGCTTGTTTCTTTTTTTATTATAGTGTAGTATTGGTCTTGGAATCAATTTGCTTAAGATTGTAGAGAAACCAAAAATTAAAATATAAAAATCAGTTCTGTATATGTACAGTGATGACTTTTAGATTTTGCTGCCTTGTTTAGTGAAGAATCAGGAACTTTTCCAGGCCTATGGGAAAATAATAATATTTCCAACATTCAAAGTAGTCTAGAATTGGGTCTCAGCCAGTGGAAGGTGCAGGTCCTTGCTGCTGGTAAGGTTGGCGCAGCTGAATTTCAATCAATGGTTTTGAAGGTATTCATACATTTTCTAGTTTAATTTGTGAATGGTCATTTTGATTTTTAATATAAATTGACATGTAATTCTTTCCTTCTCTTTGTTTAGGGTGGTGGCATTGTTACTTTGGCAAAACTTTATCAATTGGTAAGATATTTACTTTTTAGTAGTTTTTGTTTTATCTTGCGTTTTGGTTATTTTATTGACCTTTATTTTTTGTTTGTGGTAGTTGACAAAGAAATTGTCTGGAAAGGTGTTTTTGGAAGCTGCAAACTATTTGATGAAAAAGGAAGCTCTTAAAAAGGTAAAAACTGCGTTCATAACAACTAGTGGTTTCGACTGAATAGGTTGTAATAAATTCGAGATACCTTTATGCTCACCATCATGGAAGGATAAGATGGTGGAAATCAAGGAAGATGTTTGAAGAAGATAGATATGACCCTAGTACAAAATGGGATCATTCATTATAGCCAATCACTCCCCAATTCAGCCCATTCAACCTGTTATGTTATCATTTTAATATATAAAAAATATGCGTGTAAAAGAACTTGTTGCCATTCCCTTTTGCTTTCCATTTCATAATTGATCAAGGTTGGAGCATAAATTTTCCCATTCCCCCTTTTTTTTAAGCAATCCAATTGGGGAACCTTACCCACTAACCTCCCCCTTTTCTTCACGGTACTCCTATTTGCAAGGCAATCATCTTTTGGTTTCTTCTCCTTGCCAGAAGGGCAGAAAGTAATATTTCAGCATTTTTTCTCTCCGTCTTCTCCTTCCTATAATGGTTTATTTATCAAGGACAGGTGATAATGCTTTAATTGATTCCTGCATGCTTGAATGCGGGGGCATTGATAATTTTTTTGCTACTTACCTGTTTATTCTGTATGGTTGATGGTGCTTTCTTGATTATGATGTAAATGTTACGTTCTTTTATTAATGAAAATGGTGTAATGTGACTGACAGAATTCAACTTTGTTTTATTCCTTATTATTCGGGTTTTTACCATCTTACATCGACTTGTAATGCTCTTTTTATATAGGTGGATATTATCTTGCCTGAGATGCTAGAATATATAACATATTTTAGCTATGAAACTCTTAATGTGCTGTATTGCCTTCTTGATTTCTAGGGGGGGCAGGTAGCTGTTGTTAGTATAGAGTCAAGAGCAGCCTTGCTTGCAGCTAAGCAGGTAATTTAATCATCATAATGCTAGAATATGAAGTTCATTGTTACTAATATCTACTGGCATATGATAAATACTCTACAATTAATAATGAATAAATTTGATTTAATGGTTTCAAATGGTACATGCTTCTCTCTCATTTTCTGTGTTTTCCCTTCTCCCAAGTTTGGCCATACATGTTGTAGGTTTAGTCGGTTTATTAGAAGTATTATTGTAATTAAATTGTACTGTTAGAGTTATTATTTAAGCCTTGTACCGAAACTTAGAGTTAGAAGTTAATAGTTAGTAGGACTCCTAATTAATAGCCAGTAGGACATCTATTGTAAATCAAAGTCCTTTTCTATAAAAGGATGTAGTGTATGTAAATCAAAGTGAGAGAAATTCTTACTCATTATTCGGATAAATAGAACAGAATTCTATTTATCTTCATGGTATCAGTCTAATTCGATCCTATCGCAATTTTTTTTTCTTTCCCTCTTCAATGGATAATCCGACTTCATCTAGAGGCTTCACCAAACAACAGATGGTACAAATGCAGCAACTGTTCGATAGATTTACTGGGAGCAGTGCAGGAAATCTGGCTTTCGCAGACAATGATGATTCACAGGCCAATTTTTTTTCCATTGCACTTCTTTCTACTACGAATAAATCAGAATGGATTGTGGACTCTGGTGCTTCTGACCACATGACTGGTAACAGGGAATTGTTTTTTCAATTTAGAAATTCCTCCTCTCAGAATTCTATCAAATTAGCTGATGGTTCGTTATCCTCAATTAAAGGCAGTGGTTCTGTTTTTCTTACTGATGACTTAGTCCTTCGAGATGTGCTCTTTGTACCTAGTCTGAAGAGTAATTTGTTATCAGTTCTCAAGCTATGCAAAGATTCAAATTGTGTTTTCCAGTTCACTGATTTTGAGTGTTTTTTACAGGCACTGGACTTAAAAAAGAGGATTGACAATGCTCGCTTGCATAATGGTTTATATGTTCTTCAAAGCACAGGAACTTTTAAACTTTCACCTTCTAAATCTTGTTTTAATCCCCTAGGACAATCTGATGTTATGTTATGGCATTTTAGGTTAGGTCACCCAAATTTTTTCTATCTTGCAAAATTTTTTCCTCAATTATTTGTTAATCAAAAACCTTCTTCCTTTAAATGTCATATCTGTCAACTTGCAAAACAAACAAGAAAATCTTACTTACCCTCTACTTACAAACCCTCTAATCCTTTTTCTCTTATCCACAGTGATGTTTGGGGTCCTTCTAAAGTGAAGAATATTACTGGCATTAGATGGTTTGTGACCTTTATTGATGACCATAGTAGAACCACTTGGACTTACCTCTTGAAAGAAAAATCTGAAGTGGCTAGTGTTTTTGAGAGATTTTACAACATGGTCGAGACCCAATTTCATTCTAAAATTCAAATCTTTAAATCAGATAATGGTGGGGAATTCTTTACCAAGTCTTTAGGTGATTTTTTCCAGAAAAAATGAATAGTGCAAATCAGTTCTTGTGTTGATACACCCCAACAAAATGGGATAGCCGAAAGAAAAAATAGGCATCTGCTGGAAGTTACCCGAGCTCTTTTGTTTACCCACAATGTTCCTAAATATCTATGGGGAGAAGCCTTGTTAACTTCTACTTTTCTTATTAATCGTATGCCTAGTCGAGTCCTAAACTTTCAAACACCTAGAGATATTCTTTTATCCTCATTCCCTAATTTTAAACCTTTGTCATCATCTCTTCCATTAAAAGTATTTGGATGTATTGTGTTTGTTAAAAACTTAGATCCTTCTAGCTAAACTTGATCCTAAATCTCTCAAGTGTGTCTTCATAGGATATTCTTCACTAAAGAATGGCTGCAAATGTTACCATCCACCTACTCGTAAATTTTTTGTTTCTTTGGACCTTAATTTCTTTGAACAAGAACCATATTTTTCGACGGCTGCCATTCAGGGGGAGAATTTCGATGACTTTCAGCCTTCTCACAAACATGTTCCTCTTTCTTCTTTCCCTTTAATACCTCTTTCCGATTCATTATGTCTTGAGCCTCAGACTTCTTTGACACCCTCCAATAATTTACCTATCTCTTCCCCTATTACTTTATCTACACCACACTCTTCTTGTCAACCTATGTCTACAGGAACTCAAACTTCAACCAAATACTCTTCTCGGCCTCCTAAACAACTGCAGGTTTATACCAGAAAAAGGAGAATCATTCCAGAAATCATTCTGCAATCCAGTACTTGTCAAGAATTGGACTTTAGTTCAGCTGCTTATGAAAACAACGGAGGTAATGATTCTACTAGTATTCCTCCTCATCTTCTCGAGTTTGATTATTTACCCATTGCTAAAAGAAAAAGGGTAAGACAATGTACTCAATATCCTATTCAGAGATATGCTGCTTATGGAAATTTGATGCCTTCTTTAAAGCTTTTACAGCATCCTTAGATGTTGTACAAATTCCTAAAACAATTGAGGAAGCTCTACAGATTCCAAAATGGAAGAAAGCCGTTGAAGAAGAAGTTGAGGCACTTGAAAAAAATGGTACTTGGACTATCACAGATCTTCCCCAAGGTAAGAAACATGTTGGATGTAAATGGGTGTTCGCAATTGAGTATAATTCAGATGGCAGTATACAGAGATATAAAGCCAGGTTGGTTGCTAAGGGTTTTACACAAACTTATGGCATTGATTATAAGGAAACTTTTGCTCCTGTTGCCAAACTAAATTCTGTTAGAGTTTTATTGAGTCTTGCTGTAAATTGTGATTGGAAATTACACCAACTTGATATTAAAAATGCTTTCCTTAATGGTAACCTTGAGGAAGAGGTTTATATGCAGATTCCACCAGGGCTAGAAGGTGCAGGACAAAAACGGCAAGTTTGTAAGCTTGACAAGGCACTTTATGGCCTAAAACAGTCTCCTAGAGCATGGTTTGACAGATTTACAAGGGTTATTCTGGAGAATGGATACAAACAGTCTCTTGCAGATCATACCTTGTTCTCTAAGGTAACTTCATCGAATAAAAGGGTTATTTTAATTGTTTATGTGGACGATATAATCCTAACAGGCGATGATGAAGAAGAGCTGAATCGATTAAAGGCTCTGTTGAGTAGAGAATTTGAGACTAAAGACCTAGGGAAACTCAGATACTTTCTAGGCATGGAGGTAGCAAGGTCAAACAAGGGTTTGGTCATCAATCAAAGGAAGTATGTTCTGGATTTACTCATTGAAACAGGGTTACTTGGATGCAAACCAACAGATACACCCATGGAGGCATGTTTGAAATTCAACAAAGATGATCATAGCCCTAAGGCAGATAAGGGTCTATATCAGAGATTGGTTGGTAAACTTATTTATCTATCACTAACAAGACCTGATATAGCTTTTCCAGTAAACATTGTGAGTCAACACATGACAGACCCAAGACAAGAACATATGGAAGCAGCAAAGAAGATTTTGCGATATTTGAAGGGAACACCAGGACATGGATTATTGTTCAAGAAGAGCACTGATAGAACTGTTAAAGTCTTTACAGATGTAAGCTGGGCCAGTGAACTGACAGATAGAAGATCAACTAGCGATTACAAACTAGCGGTTACTGTTCTTTCGTCTGGGGTAATTTGGTAACTTGGAAAAGCAAGAAACAAACCGTGATCTCCAGAAGCAGTGCAGAAGCTGAATACAGAGCACTGGCCTTGGGAATGTGTGAAGGTATCTGGTTAGTAAAATTACTTAAAGAACTGGGAATGACTCGGGGAGAAAATTTCCAGGTTTTTTGTGATAACCAGTCAACCATTCAAATTGCCAAGAATCCTATTCAACATGACAGAACGAAACATGTTGAAATAGACAAACACTTCATAGTAGAGAAATTGACAAGTGGAGTTGCTTCATTGGAGTATGTACCAGCAGAAGAACAAATAGCAGATATTTTCACAAAAGCTTTATCAAAAGCTTTTTTCGAAATTTTTTTATCCAATCTAGGATTATACAATGTATACTTTCCAGATTGAGGGGTAGTGTAGGTTTAGTCGGTTTATTAGAAGTATTATTGTAATTAAATTGTACTGTTAGAGTTATTATTTAAGCCTTGTACCGAAACTTAGAGTTAGAAGTTAATAGTTAGTAGGACTCCTAATTAATAGCCAGTAGGACTTCTATTGTAAATCAAAGTCCTTTTCTATAAAAGGATGTAGTGTATGTAAATCAAAGTGAGAGAAACTCTTACTCATTATTCGAATAAACATAACAGAATTCTGTTTATCTTCACATGTGTATGGATTTTAATATATCAAGTTGAAACTAATATGTCAAGTGATAACCTCTAATCCACCGTTAGTCTCAAAGCTAGGTTTATATATTGATCTCCTTTGATATAAACAAATCCAGATAGTTTCTATTAACCATTTTTTATGGAGAGAGCATTACTTCATTATTACATTGTTAAGCTTTAATTATGGATAGTGGTGTTAAGATTTAATTATGAATAGTTGGAAAACTAATATGTCTGAAGCATGTTAAAACTTTATGATATATATTGTGCGCCTGGTATTATTGTTTGACATCTTTATTTCTCTCCTTCTGCCCTCTACACCATGGACAGGGCTTTACGGGTGCTGCATCCAGATATGTGGGCTTGAGGAGTATGATGAATTTACTTGGCCCACTGTATTGACTCTTTCTGACTCTAAATTTTATCTCTCGTCTTTTTTTATCATTTACTATTTCCGTGCATATTAAACTTTGGTGTTCTTGGCTTGGTAAAGACTTCCATTTGATGAAAATCCATCTTCTCAATGTTCATAAGGTTAAATGTTTAATGTGCTTCATAGAGATATGTGATTATCACCTCCTTTTTTCCTATCAAATTATGTGTAGTATGGAAGTAGAACCAATAAAACAATCAGAAGGGAGAATAAAATCAATTTAGGATTGAAACTTGAACAATAATACTATGGTTTAGGGTTTTAAAGCCACTAGGGTAGGGAGCAATATTCAGTTATATTGTGGTTGCTTAATGAGTCTCAAAGGTTTTCAAAATAAAATAATAATAATGAGTCTCAAAGACTATTTATCTATACTAGAATTAGTCATATTCGTCATAAGATAACTTCTTTAATTGGAAAATAATTATTAACCACATAATAGAATAAACTAAAAACAAACATTTTTTTTTTCCATTTACCAATTTAGTAAGCATAGGTCACGAATGCTCTTGAATAAATCTCCTTAGCTTGCAGAGGCATGCCACATTATACAGATCTGTCAACTTCAGTGCAGAAGTTTGGCCAATTCTTCTCAATTCAGCTTCTGTAATCCAAGTACTCTTTATCCAACTGCTTCACAAAAACTTGCCTATCATGGTTTCCAATTCTAGACCTTAGAATTTCAGTACATATATTCAGAGGTTGGGAATCAGTGATCTTGTTTAGAAATTGGAGCCACTTCCTCAACCTTAGAACTGCTCAGTAATGATAACATCCTTAGAGAGATATGTTTAAGTTTCTTCCTTAGAACCGCTTAGTTATGATATCAAAGTATCTTGAAGATCATTTATAATGGGTTACAAAAGTTTTTACTTCAAACTTTTGGTACACAATCATAAATATTCAAACTCATTAAATGATCACATGCTAGTCGAATGATCATGTAACGGAACTGATAGCACCATTGCTAACAGTAGAGTAAATGAGTAATCCTCAAAGAACATATCAAAATAATCAGTTCGGTAGAGTTCTAGGTCAATTGTCTAGTTCTAGTTCATGTCTTTCAATATAGTTCTAGTTCTTGTCTCTCAATAGGCCACATTGAATGATAGAGTTGGTTGAATTTGTGCTAATTAATGAGTAAAAGCATAGTTTGAGTACTTGGTTGTGAATTATTTAAGTACCAAATCCACAATCTCATTATAGTTCTACTACCAAATGTATTCAATTGTGGCAATTTAAACAATAAGATGTGTGTCTAGTTTTTCCCACATGGTTGCTGTAAACAGGGTGATGGTTCATTCAACTCCTAATATGATATTTCCCTTATTTGAGTTTGTGAAATAGGATATTTATCAAAATCATACGTTTAATCCTAGAGGTATGTACAAACTTGTGAAATCTAGAGAATGAAGGATAAATGATTAAATCCTATGTAGTGTATTAATGAAAGAAACAAGAAAATTGTAGTGATTAAGCTATGTGGAATTTATTTTAACTTGGATACCAACACAGCTTTGAGGCTTGTTAATTATTTAGAAGAAAATAGAACTAATGCTCTTTCTTGGTGGATTTGAATTTGTTATCGTGGAGATTCCCAAATTCCATAAAATTAGAAAATATCACAAAATCCAATAAAATTTGGAAATCGATGGCGAATTATGTTTCTAATTTAGGAGAGAATGTTAAGGAAAATCTGATAATTAGGCTAATTGGTGATTTTTGTTTCTAAAATTTTCCTCCTTTTATGTACTTTAATAATGCCTTGTAGTTTATGCTGAAATAAAAAGCAAAGAACATCTCTCTCTCATTCTCCCGGTCGTTCTTCCCTCTATTTCTTCATGGTCAACTTCTCGTCCTTCTATTTCATGGTATCAAATCCTGTAGTATTTAGGAAGTCCCTATGCAACTGAAAGGAGGACATCATCCACTTTTTCTGAAACCCAATTAGAGCCTTTCAACTTAGTTTTGTTGTAGAATGTCTACATGAGACTCGAGAGTTCTAATGTATTTTTCCTTGCTCCATGAGATCTACAAATCGACTTAAAGTATTCCCTCTCATTATCTCACAAACACTTGTATTTTGGCTTGAAATTGGGTTTGAATCATATGGTTGAAGTCTTGAAATATTTAGCCCACTTAAAGTATTCTCCTATCTAGCACTTCAAAGTTGTCAGATAATGACCCTTTTTGCTATTGAGGTTACCCAGTAGGATGTTACCTCTGAAATTGAGTTTTCTCTGTTGCTTGCCATGGCTGATTTGGGGGCTTTGTTCCCTAGTTACATTTGAACGATCAATTTTGTATCAAATTATGACAAGCTATCTTCTTCTTAATCATTGAATTTTTCAAAAATTTCCACCTGTATTGCTATTACCAATATAACTCCGTGGCTTGCTCTTCTTCAAGTTTGATTGTATTTCATGTAATGTAGGTTTTGGGGAACATTTATGGCTGACGTTGTCATTCAGATGCTAGGAACTGATTATGCTAGAATTTTGCGAGCTATCTATGGATTTGCACAGGTAATTGTTGTCACTTGACTCACTTCATTATGTGCATGCCTAAATGTTGTACTATTTTTTGCCTACTGTCCTATAGCTTATACAAATACTAAACAAGCAAAGCACAAATTTACTTTCTCTGCAGATATTGGGATGGATTTTTAGCAATAATGACAGTGAAAACCTAGCAGTTTAAACATGAATCAGCTAGTTAATGTTAGCTACTTAAAAAGCAAATAAATACTAAAAGTAGATCACAAATTTTAGACATAATGTCAAAAAATGCCCTTAACGTTTAACTGAATAGTCATTGTGGCCCCTATTTTTTTTTCTTTTGAAGCAATTTAACTCTCAACGTTTTATTTTGGGTCAAAATGACCCCTCTGCAGATGACATGAAAAACCTACATGGCAGTGCATGCTGCGATAACAGTGTCATATAAGCAAATATGCTGACTTTACAAAATGACACATCAGTCAAAAAATAATTTTATAAATTGTATAAAATATAAAATGTTTTTTCTTCTGACGTGTCTTTCTGTCAAGTCATTTCAAGTTGTTTAGCGCCAGTTGACTAACAGTTTTCATTCACGGAGGGGCCATTTTGATCCAAAATAAAATGTCGAGGGCTAAATTGCTTCAAAAAAGAATAGGGGCCAAAGTGACTATTCAGTCAAACGTTAGAGGTATTTTTGGCATTATGCCCAAATTTTATATACCAACGTTCTGGAACTTGTGATTTCAATAAATATTATGTTTTCCAATACATTGGGAGGCCAATTATTTATCAGCATTTTGAAGTTCAAGCTGTAGGATTGGCATCAAACAATTGCAACTCTCGACTCCAATAAGATAATAATTTTGTCTGCCGAGGCTGCATGTACAAATGTTGCCTTTGTTCTGAGATTTTTATAAGATGGATTATACCACATCTGCAATGTTGAATTTGAAGTTCTAACATGTATATGTTTTTTTCTTCTCATCAGATCCGTATCACCCGAACATACCGGCTATAATGCAAAGATGACCGGAGTTGTAGTTAGCCTTTCAGGTTGTCTGTCTTGAACTTCTCTAGTCTTGGCAAACATAACTTTTTACTTTGGAACTGAAGCTGCAGTGGTATTGTAGGTATGTTCTAATCTGTAAAAAAAAATTACTTGTAAATGTGTAGTTTGATTATCTGCATTACTAGTATCCTTGAGAATATAAAAGTAAGTTTCGTAATAGAGATGTATTAAATAATACAACGCGCCAGTTATAACCCAACTAAACGAGGCGTAAGTGTGTAGTATAATCAGTAATCTCGCAGTGCAAAGGAATGGCCCATGCAAGATCCATTTCATCACTGTTGCGTTTAGCCCGTAATGTTTCCTTTTTTCAATCTACTTAGGTTGAATAAGTTGGTTTGTTCGGTTAGCTTATTTGGTTTAAGTAGTCGATTATCGGTTTTGGATATCTAAGTCGAATAAACGGATTAAATATTAAATAAACCCTATCCAATGTCCATATAACACAATATTCAAATACCTCCCTCATTAAACGGGTTTATGTTGAAGAAACTATAAAATTTAACAATATATATAATTCTACAAATGGAAATAAGTTCCAAAGATGATCCAATTTCATTTAAAAACTTTTATATTATGTAAATGGATTTTAACTTTTATATATAAAAAACAGACATAAGACTTGGAAGAGAGCAACACTGTCTTTCTTAAAAAAAACCAACTTCAAAAAAGTGGGTGAGTCTGCGGCTAAACAATGGCAAGTTTTTAATTTGTTCAAGAAAATAAAATGTTATATAAAAAAATAAGTATCGAAATTTGTCAAAAATTATGAAAAAAAATAACCTAAAATATTATAAAAAAATTTAACATTTTAAATTTTTAGACAAATTTTATTTTTTTTTATTTTTACCTGCACTTTAGATTCGTCCCAATATATATATATATATATTACTTTTAAAATTTGCAAAATTATTATTCATGTGGACTCTAAGCTGACCCACTAACTTTAATTGCATGTGGGGACGAGTAGTTTTGTTGTGCAACAGCTAAAAAATGACGTGACTGATTTTGTAATTAAAGATGTTGCTAAAACATACAACATTTTTAAGTTGAGATGGTAACATTTTAACCTAAAATGTTATTAATTTTAATAATATTTTCGGTTATAACTTAAAATGTTACCCTCGTTCAACCTAAGATATAAATATATTTTTATAACATTTTCAATTTCAACTCATCCCTATTTTTAGCCTTAAATAAATTAAGATGTTTTGTAAAATTTGAAGTTCAACCCAAAACAAATGTACTTAGAGTGGGACATGCACGATTGCAACTTGACATTGGTAGTTGCAACTTGATATGGGACGAGTCTAACATAAGGTATAGGGCGGTACGGCTACTGTGCGGCATCAAATGAAAATATTATAAGACACGAAACTAAAAAAAATTACATTTTTGATAAACACTTTGGGTTGTTGGCTAAGTATCGAAACTTAGCTTCGAGTATTGATATTTATCGCTTCTGATAACATTTTAGGTTTTTATATGTATTGATACTGTCGCGAAATACCAACCTAAAATATTATAAAAAATTTGTAACATTTTAAGTTTCGTGTTTCGTATTTTGTGACATTTTCGGTTGGTGTTGTACCACAAATATGTCGCATTGTAGACATACCCTAAAACATGTCCTAAAAAGAGTAACAATTTCAGCAAAACTCGATTCGATTCAAAAGAAATCAAAATTTAAGTATTCGATTCAAAAAATTCTCAAAATTTAAGCAACTCTAACCACCTCCGTTGCCTAAGATTCAGCTCCTTCTGGGACATCAAGTACTTCAGACTTTTATGATCCGTATAAACCACACATTTTTTGCCATAAAGGTAATGTCTCCAAATTTTCAAGGCAAACACAACCGCAGCAAGCTCAAGATCATGAGTAGTGTAATTACGCTCGTGCACCTTTAATTGCCTAGATGCATACGCAACTGCCTTACCCTCCTGCATCAACACGCATCCAAGCCCAACATATGACGCATCACTATAAACAACGAACTCTTTTCCCGACTCGGGTTGAACCAAGATTGGAGCTCGTGTCAAAGCTTCTTTTAGCCTTTTAAAGCTCATTCCCTATCCTCCGTCCACTCAAAACAAACATTTTCTACAACAATTTGATTAAAAGAGCCGCCAAACTACAGAACCCTTCCACGAACCTACAGTAATAACCAGCCAACCCGAGGAAACTCTGTACTTCTATCACAGATTTAGGCACCTTCTAACTCCTCACAGCCTCAACCTTGCACGGATCAACTCGTATTCCCTCGATCAACACAACATGCCCAAGGAATACAACCTCCTTAAGCCAAAACTCACATTTGCTTAACTTGGTATACAACTAATTAGCCAACAACGTCTGAAGCACAAACCGCAAATGCCGATCATGGTCCTCCTCAATACGAGAGTACACAAGAATATCATTGATAAACACAACCACAAACTGGTCCAAAAACTCATGAAACACACGGTTCATCATGTCCATAAAAGCAGCCGGCTCATTGGTCAAACCAAACAGCATCACCAAAAACTCATAATGCTCGTACCTCCTATGAAAAGCTGTCTTAGGCACATCCACATCCTTCACCTTCAATTGATAGTACTCAGACCTCAAATCTATCTTAAAAAACACCGAGGCACCCCTGAACTGATCAAACAGGTCATCTATTCGCGACAAGAGATACTTGTTCTTTATTGTCAACTTGTTCAGTTGCCGATAGTCTATGCACATCCGTAACGTACCATCATTCTTCTTTACAAACAACACCGGTGTTCCCCACGGTGAAATACTAGGTCGGATGAAACCCTTATCAAGCAACTCCAGTAGTTGTGTCTTTAACTTCTTTAATTCCTTCGGAGCCATGTGATATGGAGTAATAGACACTGGTACCGTATTAGCATAGGTTTCAATGCCAAACTTTACCTCACGATCAGGTGACAACCCTGGCAACTCCTCCAAAAACACACCCATAAATTCACATACGGTATGGATATCCTGCACCCTCAACTTCTTTGAACCAAGATTCATAACGTAGGCCAAGAAAGCCTGACATCCAGAATCCAACATTTGACTTGCTTCTAAAGCTAAAACAGCATTAGATAAAAACTTAGCATTCTTAACCACAACAACCACCTCAAAATCATCAGACAATTTCAAAGATATCTGCTTGGTCTCAAAATCTACCACAGCCCTATGCTCGGTCAACCAATCCATACCCAAAATTACATCAAAGCCATGGAATGGCAACTCCATCAAGTTCATGGCAAACTCATGCCCCTGAACCATCAGCGGACACCTACAATACAACCTCCTAACCACGACTGCCTCCCCAAGAGAACTAGTCACTCTAACACCTACACTAAGGATTTCAACATGTATATCAAGCAATTGTGCATGCATACACAAGATGTATGAATGGGTAAAACCAGAATCAACCAACGAATACAATGGTAAAGATTGTAAGGTAAAGTACTTGCAATCACACCGGCATTACTACGACCTTCTCATAGCGCATACACCCTAGCCAGTCCACCTCTCTCAGGCTGGATAGCAACGGTATGAGCCACAGTCATCTGCCTACCATATCTATGCTGGAACGGTCAACGACCGCGGTCTCTCTGCGAAGCAACAACAGGTATAGCACCCTGCCCACCTCCAGCCAAAAAAGAACAATCACGTCTCAGATGGTCGCCATTCTCACAACTCCAGCAAGCATTCACCGCAACAGGCGCAAGAGCCTGACCCTTCCTGGCCAAACGTAGACAATCTCGCCTCAAATGATCTCGGGATCCACAAACCCAACAGATGTATAGAGCTCTAGCCTGGGCACCCTGCCCCTGGACTCCACATCCAACAACACCTCCACCTCGCCTCGGCTCTGAATAAAACCTCTGATCACAGTATCTCTTGGCCTGACCACCGCTACTACTAGAATCATATACCCTCTTACCCGAGCTAAAACCCCGAGACCCATAAACCATACCTAAATTCTGCTTAACATCATTAGCCCATAAAATCTATACATCAAAAATCGGCGTAATCAGTAGTAAGCATGTATATCTTAACCTCCAACACAAGCCCGTAGCGAAAACGGTCACATCATGTACACTCGTTAGGAATTAACTCAGGTGCATACTGACTCAACCTCACGAATTACACCTCGTACTCAGCAACAGACATATTGTTCTGCACCAAAGCTATGAACTCACGCTTCTTATCGTCCTGATATCAAGCTCTCAAGTATTTCTTTCAAAAAACCTCATAAAAGAATTCCCAGGTTACATCCCGGTCTCCATACCAGATATCGTGATAGTCCACCATGTGTACGCATCGCCCTGTAACAGGGATACGGTATAGCCCAGCTTACTGGCATCAGAGTAGCCCATCTGGCCCAGTATATTGGCCAACCATCCTTTAAAAGCCTTAGGAGACAAACCTCAAAACTCAACTCCGCCCAAACTACAAAGACGCTCTAGTGGCAAACCCTGCTCAACTACTGGTGGTACCGGTACATGAACACCCGCAACTGCTGCCTGAAAAGCACCGGTCATGGCCTGTATCAACAGCGTCATATTGCTCAATCCTGGCCTAGCTGGCTCAGGTGGCACTTGCTCTACTTTCTCAGGTGGATTAGGTGGGGGCAGTGGCAACCCTCTATGAGGTATAACGTCATCCTCATTTTCCTGCCCAACGGCAGCAACAATCGTACTAGATCGCAACTCTCTCCTTGGTCCCATCGTGCTAATAATATATCTAAGGCATGATAATCATTCAAAAACAATTAGGCCAGCTTTAAGTAAGGATCCAAGACTTTTATGTCAATTCAAACATTTCAGAATATAATAATAAGGCAATGGTTTCCCGTTTTTCCCCAACATGTCATAAAACAATCAATGTACATATCGCAAACACCGTACAAAGTAAACAACAACTATAACACTCTACATCATCACAACAGTCGTACTTACAAATATATATCAACATGCGTATTCAATCACCGTGAATAAAAATAATGTTTACAATCAACATCCCAACCTTTCAAAACCTATCTCTGATACCAACAAATGTAACCCCCTCGACCCGGCCTAGTCGCAAGACCGAATTGAGCAAGCTACATTAGGTTTACCGAAGTAAACCGGGAAGATAAAACCTAAAATGTATCTTTTTTTCCTTTTAATCTTGTCTAGATGCATTATTACTTTCCTATATGTACAGTTTATTCACAGGTGAGAACTTATCTCAATCGGGCATCGAAATGATATCCAATTAGGCATGTGCACAAAATAGGGAATAAATTGCAATTTCAGCAAAATACAATGACTTAATCCATTTTGAGGTTACCAACTTTTAGTTAAACTAATTTCATGCTTATGTGTAAAAGCTCAGCTCAAAACAGACATCCAAACATATTCAATTGCCTTCACAAAATTCAGGGGCCAAAACACAAGAAATCAAAACTTCAATACAACCCAAATAACTAATTTAGCGACCACCATATCGGTACGGTGAAGCCCGTTTTGGTACGCCCATGCTGACTTTAAAACCCAATTTTCCAATGACCAAAGTTTGTTCCGATACCCCCCGCGTATTGAAACACCCTTCACAACCATTTCAAACTATGCTGAAATGCAGGCCAGAATTGCCTTTGGTCGTACCGAAATGCTTGCCCGTGTACCGGTATGCTAAGCCTGAAATGGCTTACCCGTACTGAAACAGGGACACCCGTACCGGTACGCCTGGACCTAAAATGTCCTCAAATGCTGGTTTAACATGCTTTCAAACATATCATAACCTCCTACCATACTTCTAAATACATCCAACACATTCAAGAGTCACTCCACATCCAAACAACCTAGATTCAACAACAAACATAGCATAAGGCTTCAAATGTAAATCTATAAGCATGCAACCTAACAAACCATTCAAGTAAAACATGAAATTCCAAACCATCACCAAAATCAAATCATAAAGGCCTTTTACAACCCAGGAGCGACAACATAAACTTGCTCCAAAGGGAGTTCAACAATACATCTCCCAAAAACAACGGAAATCCTCATTGCTCTTATTACTTATAGTCCAATTTAAAACATACTTTATTTACCAAGTCTTGTACCGATCCCCTTGCCTCTCGCTGTCTTCCAAACCTTTAATTCTCTGCATTGATGGTCAAAGAGAGCGTAAGCACACTAGGCTTAGTGAGGAGTGCTCAAAAACAACACACCATCAATGCATTTAAATTATTTCACAATATTAGATAGAAATCTCATTTCAATCATCTTTTAAAACATTACTTAAACATTATCATGCCTTTAAAATATGCACTTTACATCTTTAAAACCAGCATATTAAACCATATGCAACATGTATCATTAACTAACAGCAAGTCTCATTGCTCAACCTCAATTTAAGCCTTTCCATGCATGACAACCATATGCAAAGCTTAAAGAGTAAACTTGTATAGGTCATATTATACAACATAAACTTTTCAATGATACATCAACAGTTATATTGGCTCACAAGTGATCATTAACCAAGTTCATTTACCCAAAAGAGTTCATCAGATACACGGATTCAACAAGTGTTTACCCAACACTTCAAGCCATCTCAACTGAAAATAGCGATATAATCACAATCGCGGTACCTAACAATCGGGTACACTTTCAACCCTCGGGAACACCAACCCCTTACCTCGGTTAGATGTTTAATCCACTAACGGGAGTATACGGTATTGTAAAACCCCTCTACCGTTAGGGTACTTGGATGAAGTTTTCGGTACACGGATCTAAACCCCTCAACATCCACGGTGACTTATTATAGTGCACTATCAATCCTATGGCCGGCCAACTATATCCGATAATAATTTTAAAACCACATCACTTGCCAATATAATTAACGATTTACCATTTACCTCATTGTTTTTAACAAGCATTCACCAAATTATTTTTTTTCAAAGCAACATCACATTGCTTTAAACACAAGTATAAACCACATACTTACAATGATCACTTACCATGTGTATCCTTCAGCATTTCATTCTTAAAACAATATTTCAAATACTCAAAAACATGCTTAAACTGTAGGTAACATGTAATTCAAAAACAAGTGCATAAAACCATTTCAATCTAGCACGACCGAGAGAGAAAAACCACATTTACTTACTTTCGAGTTTAAACCAGCGTATAAGTTTAAACTCCCATAAACCACCTTTGAAATAATCCAAAGCTGGAATCCACGTTCTTACTCACCGGTACGCGAAACTTCGATTCACCGTCGCGAAATCAAGCGTCCGAAGCCTCCAAAACTTCACCGATCACTTCCGAATCAACCTCTCATATTTTAACCACATTACAACAGAGGATTAATGCATCTCAATGCATTCGAACACTGCAACAACAATTTCTCACGGACTTCCACAATCCTCTCACAATTACACATCCACATCAACCGAAAATATCACCTAACCCTTTCCAAACATAACCCAACCATGATCTATCAATCTAACTATTCCATAATCATCAATTAACACTCAAAAATAGGATTTACACATCCAAATACTCCCAACAATCAAACAACCGCTACATCTCCACAAAAACACCAATTTAACAACCTAAACAACTAGGGATTCAAGAGTTTCAGGATTCCATTGAGAAAAACAACTTATCAACATTATAATACATCAAAAATGTGATTAAAATCAATCTTTATTACCGAAAAACAGATCCAATACGGATCCATCACTATTTCATCCAAAATTACTCAATTACCTCAATTAATTCAACATAAAAACATAAAATCAGATTATAAATCATAAATCAATGATCAAACACTTAGAAATATCAATAAAGAACCATTAAATAGAGGAGATCATGAACATTACCCCTATTGTGTGATTTCTCCCTCAATTGGCTTGTTTAAAGCTAAGAAAACATAAGATTCCAATGAGATTTTGTAAAAGAAAGCTAAAGAATCAAGTTAAATTCAATAATCTAAGTAAAGGAGTCTCCCACCTCTAGATTTTGATGAAATTCTGAGTGTTTGGCAGAAAATGAGTTGAGAGAAAAGGTTTAGGAAAAGTTATATGAATTTTCTTTAAAAGCAAATAACTAATTCTAATAACCATTTCCCTTTTAATTAATATTTAAAACACATGTTAAAAATACTTTAATTAAAGGGAGAAATCACCAGCCAAAACTTGGTAATTAGCTCCTTAAGGATTCTAAGAATTTGACCTTTTCATTTTAGTCACTTTAAAAACAGTTTTCAAAAATCGCATTTTGGTCACTAACCAAAATGTTACATTTCCAAATCCCATTTTCAAAATTGTTTCCACCATTATTAATCATATATTAAAATATGATTTTTAGCCATTTTCCATATTTTTATCATACAAAAAATATTTACTCCCGAATCCGACTCGAATCCCTAACCCAGTCTATTGAACCGTCTAACAACCCACCAAACCACTAGGCCCAAAATTGAGGCGTTACAACCTACGCACAGTAAAACCAAAATTTCGCACGCTGAGATAACAAAGCTCAGCGGTACATTTCTACTCTACCGCAATTCATGAATATCATAAAACAAGAATACATGATAATATAATCAAGAGTGCACAGAAATGATTCTCAACATCTAAGGATCATCTTCTAGCCTATCCTAGCTAGAGCTTACAACTGTCTCAAGATACCACTATTATGTAAGAATACTACCAAGCCATCTCAGGCTTACCATACTCGAGGTCACACCGTCTATCGAGTTACGTCCTATACCCTGATCATATAGCCCAAGGGTAATATAGCCCATACTCAAAGTCACACAGTCCATCGAGTTACTCAAGCTCACATAACCCATCGAGTTACAAACCCTACCCTGATCACATAGCCCAAGGGTAAATAGCCAACATCTATTATCTATACAACAACGTAAATAACATACATTCCCTACAATGGCCAACGAAGCCCTACTATTTTCTTGTGCTCACACAGCTGTCGAGTTACCCGTGATCATATAGTCATCGGGTAAGTATCATATTCGGATCACCATAGCCACATATACATCCTAGACATACTTGGATCACAATAGCCACAAACAGTTTTTTCGTGAGGTCATATAGCCAATCAAGTTACTCGATATCACATAGCCCTTTAAGTTACTCGAGCGCACACAACCCCCGAGTTGTATTTCCATATCCTGATCATATAGCCCAACTATAGGTTTCTGACCGCATCCAGATCACATAGCCCATGGATACGTCGAATGTACTCAATTACATAGCCCGGAGTACCTATCCCCTTATTTAAGTGCCATTGCACTAACTCTAGAATATCCAGATTCCTAACAAAGACGCATATGTTAACACATGCTCCCCCGAGCATTAATATATCTCATCGAGAGATAAAAGGCATCTAGCCAACCATTACCAATGCCCCAAGGCATAACTCATTTGTTACAATAATTAGTATATGTCTTTAAGATTCATTTAAACCTTTCTCATTAGATTATCTTGTTATTCGCAGCAACCAACCTACATGGACGTCCCTTCAGCACACAGCAATAACCTCAATCTTCTACGTAGCATTAATCGATCCACCACGGATCCCTATGGGTGATTAATACAAGTGAACCACTCAAAATTACCAAGCCATTAGCCATTTATCCACATATGGGTTACCAAATCTTGGTTTCTCAGTTTTAGGATTCACTTTATACCTTTAGGGACCCACCGGAGCCTTACCACGAATTATAGAGCCCTCGAACACAACCTTAAAATTCTTGGACAGATTGCTCTACGAGTAGCAATACTCTTACATGGGTATCGGTAAGTCTTTCCAGGTACTGGTGCTCCTCTTCGAGTACCGATACTCAACTCAGGTTCAAATGAATTTGAATGACTAGTCGTACCGATACCCTCTTACCTCGTATCGGTACTCAGCATCAGTACGTGCTCTTTTCTTACCGATCCTTACCCGTACTGGTACCCTTACCCTCGTGTACCGGTACGCAAAGCCTCCCTAGGCAATAGAATAATGGGTACCGATACGCCCCTAGCGTATTGGTACGCAGAAGTACTACTGGAATCCTAGTTTAGTGAGGTGTACTGATACATAGAAAGGCATATCGGTACACCCCTCATAACCCGTCCC
This sequence comes from Hibiscus mutabilis, assembly GCA_019671005.1. Lineage (NCBI taxonomy): Eukaryota > Viridiplantae > Streptophyta > Magnoliopsida > Malvales > Malvaceae > Hibiscus > Hibiscus mutabilis. The sequence goes on from CM033737.1 coordinate 41,121,827, forward strand.
TCAATATTACAAAAGAATACCGATACGCAACCATCTTGTACCAGTATTTGAGCTCAGATTTTAAAACCTGAAGCTAAGGATTTTACCAATCCCACATTTAACCTCCATGGCTAAGTCCCAATTTATTCCTACAAGTTATTTAGAGTATAATAAGTGGTTTTCTATGAATTTTACTCATTATCAACACCCAAATTGTGATTTACCATTAGAAGGGTTTAAAGCTCATAGAACCCTAACTATGCAGCCCATAAACATAAAACCAAGCAAGACATTCATCTTATGATGCTCAAGAAATGTATGAGTCAGAGATGTACTGACCTTAAGCAAGCAAATCCCGAAATAAAGCTCCCACCAAGCTTTTTCCTTTTTCTTCCTTGAACCAAGCTTCCAACTCAACCTCCACCAACTTTGAGGATATTCACCTTGATGGATAAATCATTGTTTGCTGATTACACCTCCCTTGATAACCAATCCGAGATTCACACTCTACAACAACAAGTTTCCTCCTTTAATCTAGAGTTGGATGGGTGTTTTTGAAGAGAGAAATATGAGAATGTTGGGAAACAATGGGTGAACTCACCCTTCTTTCTCCACTACAGAAATTAAACAAGGCAATCAACCTTTGTCTCTCTTGAAGGAGATATTACCCATTTACCCTTCATTAAACCTCCAACATCCAAACACAAGCCCAACACTCAAGCCCAATAACACATGGAGGCCTACTAGACTCTTATGAAGCCCAAAACTCGGCTCAACAAGGTTCGAACATCTGACTCAACGTATTGGTCCAGGACACGGGGTCAACGCCCTTCGTTGACTCAAAAATTCAGGTTGTTACAAGGATTCTGTTGAATATGAGTAGTTTAAGTTAAATTTTAGGGAAGTTCGGGTGTTTTTGGTGAAATGAGTTAGTTTTTAGGGTTTAGGATCAAATTTGAGCAAAGTTTAGAGTTTTGAGCGACGGCTAGACGATGGCCGAAGTTCGCCTTCGATGATCGACGAACGGCTAAAGTGATCAGAGTTTGGCGGTTGAAGATCTAGTGACAGAGATAGCTGCAGATAATGGCTGGATTATTGGGTGTTCATCGAGTTCATCTTGAACAATGATGAACACCAACCGAAAACTATGAATTTTAATCCATTTCAATTACATTTTTTGGGTAAACTATGTTTGTGGGTAGAAGATTTGGGAAAAGTGAAAGTAAGGAGAGAGAATGAAAATCGAAAAAATAAGAAAAAGAATGACATTTTTGGATCTTGGGGGTTTTATAGTCTAACCCGAGTTTTGATCCAAACCCGAACATGGGGTCCGTGCGTTTCAATTGGGTCGAGCCAAGAGAGTCCGCGTTCAACTCTTGGGTTCTCACACTTTGGGCTGCAAAAATTTGTAATCATTTCAATTCTTTCCTTAATAAAGTCAGTTTGCAAGTTTCAATTTGTGCATTTTAGTCATGTTTAATTAATTTAATTTAATTGTTTAATTTATATGATTTATGCATGATTTTAAATATTGCATATAAATGTATGTTAGATAATTTAATCACCTAAATTTGTAATTGTTTAGAGCTTTAGTCTTTAGGTTCTTTAATTAGGATTAAATAATGTAATTAGGAAGATCATTGTAGCAAATTATTGAATATTAAGTGGGAAGCTTTGAAGTTCCAATTTGGATGATGTTCCATTGCTTGCAATGGGGTACTATCCAACATGAGCTTTTAAGTAGAATACGTAGTATTCGTTAAAACTTAGAAATTGATAAATAATCTAGCTAATTGATTAGAACCTTAATTAGGATTAAAACTTAAACAATTAGATTAATCAATTGAATTAGGGATATTATATAATTTTGGGTTTAAATACGGAAGGTGCTCAAGCAATTGGGTGTTATCTCATGTGAGCCTTTAAATTAGATAATATTCATAGAATTAAATAGTACATAATTAATTAGAACCTTTTTAAGTTAGAACTTAAAATAAACAAGACAATAATTGATCATGCATTAAAAACCTTTTATGTTAGAATTTTTTTTTTGAATATGAATGGGGTGCCTCAAATGTATTAGGGTGCTTTTAATCTCATATTCGGATAAAAAAATATATTTCCTTATAAAAGAAATATCTCAATTTGGAATTTAAATCCAGTTAATAATTAGTGGTTAAATTAAATTCAAAATATTATTCAAAATGCCATGCAAAATTAAAGGTACCGATATCAGGCGTTTGTGGGGTGCTAATTCTTCCCCACACGTAACCGACTCCTAAACCCTAATTTTTAAAAAAGAATCTCTGGTTGCTTTTTATGGTGTCCGGTCTACATCGAAGTGATCGGTGGCAACTCCAAAAATAATTTTTAAAATCGAATTTAAAAAGGCAAAACCCTAATTTTCAAAGATTAATCGTCAAGCTATTTTTACCCAGTTTAAAAATGGTTTCGATAGAGCACCATCGAAGTAGAACCTCAGTATCGACTTGTTGTCCAAGCACAATACTTAAATTATTTGGGTTATGTATTTGTAGGACCCTATGTTGTATTGTAACTCTTATTTTGGATTTTAACTTGTGAGTCGAATGCTTTAATTATGTATTTAAAATAGAGCTCCCATGTAACGTTTTAATGAATTTATCTACTTTGAAATATTCAAATTTAATGAATTTTATGAATGCATGTGATTTAGGCTAAATCTAATTGCAAAATTTTATGGTAATGAGTTTGACTTGAAGTTCAAATATAATATACGGGTAGAGAGTTTGTCCAAGAATTATTGTAACTACGGAAAAGTTAGACAACTTTCTAAAAGATAATTTTCCAAATTTCCACAACTTTTCCAATAATTACAGTTAATGTTGACATTTTTACGTTAGACAACTTACAATATTCATTGCAGCTACAGGACAAGTTAACTCAATCATTAAAAAGTTAAAAATGTTTTTAACAATTATCATAGCTACGGAAATGTTAGACAACCTTATCAAATATGAAATTTCTCAAACTTTCACAATATTTTTCTAACTCATATTAAAATTTCTCAGATTTTCACAATATAATTTTATCGCATATTATATTCCTCTTCTTACTAAGCGTGGAGCAAAGGACGAATGCATTATTTTATATTAAAGGATAAATCTATAAAATTTTAGAGGCGAAAATAAATTTTTAATAAAAATATATAAAAAAAATTTAAATTATATATAAATTTTAAATTTTTAAGGAGATCGACTACCCTCTAGCTCTCTCTATGTTTATTCCTACATAGAGCGGCTTTAAAACTTAACAACGTCTGTTCTCTTTATAAACTAATACAACGTGAAAAATTAGTTATTGTATTCTCTCCGTGACTTTACACCCACTGTTTTCCTTTTCCATTTGAAACAGCATGGAAAGGAATATCACATAGTATCAAACTTTGAAATCATGACCGGCATAAAAGGATACGAAAGTCAAGCTTTCACACCCCAAGTGACCCCATTCAGGGCGGCCTCTGGGCTAAGACGATAAGGACGACGGCCAGAGCCCCACCTTGTGCAGAGCCTGCACTCAAATATGTTAATTGGAGACTTAGATTGAATTTAAAAAATATTGAGGGCCCACTATAATAATTATATATATATATATATATATATATATGAAACGTGCATATTGAGTAAATTGTTGGAAATTGGAATAAAATTGGTTGCATGGGCCCATATCATTATTTTTTTTGATAATTCATTATTAATTTTTATAACTGTTTGAATTTAAACCAAAATTACAAACAATTTAATACCTTGTATTGTACCGTTAGTTTTTATTTATGCAAAAATAAAAAGTTACCGTCTTGTAATTACTATAGGTTTTAGGGTAATTACTAAGGTTTTAATAATAATTTATTTTTTATTTTTAATAAGAACAGAAATTTTAAATAGACCTATAAATAATCGTTGTATTGTTCTTGTTCTTCACATTTCAATTTCTCCTTAATTTTTTCTCTTTTTTAAAATTTAATTTTTTTAATATTTGTTATTAGAGGCTCAATTTTTTTTCAATGCTTGTTATTATGGACCTACTCTTAAAATTTAATTTTTTTCAGTACTTGTTATCAGGGACAAAGATTTAAATAACGGTCCGTAACCGCAACAATGACTGTTATATAGCAATAGCGACATCGTCCGAAACCACGATGTCCGCAACCGTTAAGTCCGCAATCCCGATAAATGCAACATGGCCGAACACGCGATCACAATCATAATTTAAATTTCTAATTATGGGCCCAATTTTTTTATTCGCCCTAGGACTACCAAAATCGACTCCATTTAATTCTGCATCAACAGACAAAAGAAAATGATCTAATCTGCAGCTGAAAGACACAGTAAAAAAGTAGTAAAAAAATGTGGTTATAATTAGCAAAACAGTATAATATAAATAGAATGCACCAATGAAAATAACATCAGCTCACCAACCCGATGAGCAACTTGTTTAACCTCTACCCATTATTAAAAAAATAATAAATATACAAACAGTCGGAGAGTTGTTTGTGAACCGTTGATATAATCGAAACATGACTAGTTAACAGCTCTATCTAGCTCACCTCTGCGTATATTATATAATATGCCTGTTTTCAGTCAGTCAATCACTTCCTTTACTCTGCCAGTCTGGTCTTCCTAAGCTGAATTCCAAGCTTGGATTATGGAGTTCTATGCTTGGCCCCGTTCTGAATTTTTCTTCACCATAACCGCTTCCCTGTTATGATTAAAATAAAAATCTATGAATTCAATTCTAAATGACAGAAAAATTATATAATATATTTCAGCAATAAGGAAGTAACTGGTATGTGGTTAGTAATTACTATTGGCAGTGACTTTCTAAGAATTTATATGTATAAGTCATGCATAGGTATATAACAATGCCTGCAACTTTAATATCCCATTCATAAGCAAACCTTTTTGTTTAGGGTAAAATACACTCCTGCTTATTCAATTATGTGTTCGACTATAAACGGATCATTTCTATATATTTAAAAGTTACACTTTAATCATTCAATTAAAATTTTGTTATAAACAAGTTGTTCTATCGTTAAAATTGAAATATGATCTGGTATAATAACAGTTTTAGTCTCAAAACTTATACATTTTATAAATTTGTCATAATTCAATAAATCTAACACTTCACATTTAAAAAATCTGACATTGTACCCTCTAAAGCACCACGACTACTTGGTGTACTCTTTGCTACTGACTATCAGCTCGATAATCGATAGATGAAATAGCTCGACAGATACAATCAATTCAGTAATGGACAATTGGCACACTAAAACATACTCATTATGACCCTATGCCGCTTGTTAGTAGACACTATCACTTCACTAATGAAATTTTTAAATATGAAGAGTTTAATTTATTAAATTATTTTGAATTAGGACCAAATTAATAGAATGCATAAGTTTTGAGATTAAAATTGTTATGATACCAAGCCACATTAGACGATAATTTTAATTTTAACGACAGAGTGGACTATTTATGAACAAATTTTAATTGAATAACTAAATCGTAACTTTTAAAAAAAATGGCTCGTTTATAACTAAATTCATAATTAAGTGACCTCTACCTAGGTTAGCCATGATCACGAATTTTACCAGCATAATCATACCATACCAGTGTTTGCAGTTTAGGCAAAGTTTACACTAATTTCTCTTTGGTTAACCTGAATGGTGTACTTGTGGTTGCCTGCACATAGACCTGGCAAACGATCTAAACCGATTTAACCGAACATGGTGATCCAAAAATTAAAATAAACCGACTCGAAATTGAACCAAAAGTAATCATATCTTAAATGACTCGAATTGAAACCGACTTGAATGACTCGTTTGTCACCTCTACATGTACACACATATGTAGCTGATATGAAATGTTTCCATTTTATATTTTTTGATTGGATCAGAAGCTTCTGACCGCTTACCTGAAGCTGGTTTCCGGACTGCGGAGATGGAACCTCTGGTCTAAACCCGTCACCTGGATTCCTCGAAGCCAAACACCTCTAATGCACCAAATATATATATATATATATATATACACTAAAGTTGATTAGCTATTTTTCACTGATTAATGCTAGCCGCATACTTTCAATCCATTATTCATCGTTCTCTAAAATAATATAGTATTGTTCAAGTTCAACACAGAGTCAAAACTTCCATCTTAGCTATGCAGATGAACTGAAAAAACAAATCCGCATTTCCCGTATGCAATTAGGGATAGACCGAGGAGAACTGGAGAGGGACATTCGCACCCCTAAAAATTTTAAACTCTCCTATAATTTATGTATTTTTTATTATGAATGATCTAAGCTCGTACCCTAAATTTCTAATATTACTCCCTAATAGATCATGTACCTGACATAAAATCCTGAAGAAACATAATGGTAAAATGGCAGATGATGGAGCAGAACTTGAGGTCAACTCTTAGATCAGAAACAGTGAAGTATCTGTAGTACTTGAACAAGTCTTAAATGAGGTTCCATTTTAAGCAACAGCAAAGATGGCTGAGTCGTTTTTTTAACTTGGTGACAACAGCCAAGTGCAGGCTCTGTACTGATCTATTATCAACCACAATATATATATATAATTGTTTGTAATGTACAAGTGATTAGAGTCATTTTAATGAACAAAATCCATCCGCTGGTAGAATCCATGAATGCACTCAGATGTGCCTGCAGAACCGGCCAAGTATAACAGACATGAGATAAGAGTACATGTATCCACTAAAAACAAGTTTGCTAATGTAGTAGTTCTCTTTTGGAAGCTACCTCTCCATACGAGGACCAAATTATATAAAGCCTAAAAAAACATTTAAACCAAATAAAGTTCAGGAGCATGAGCGCCTCCCATGTTACATGGATCCGCCCGTTTCCAAGGCTCTTAGGAAAAAAAAATCCATTTTAATTATTTTTTAAATGAAGAATAGCATGGAAGAAAAACTTGTTTCTCTGGGTTGTCTTCTTGAGAGAAGAAGAACAACAGGAAAAGAGAAAAATTAGTAATGATGTTTTTATTTATTTATTTTTTGAAAAAAAATAAAATTGTTGTCACGCCCTTCGTTTCTTTATCATATTTTATTGAGAGAAAATAAAATGGTCAAATCTTTTCAAAACCCCTTAACTTTAAGTGTTTTATTATAAGAAAAAAATATCACTTGTCCTGCTATGTTATCATTTAACGTCGTTAGTCTCAAGAGGCACAACAAAACACTGAAATAAAATACAAAAGACACTTTAAATATTTATAAAGTATAGGCACTACATTGACAAAAATAAGAAAAGTACAAGAAAACGTTTGTGCCATTATTCTTTTTTATTAACATAATGTTGACTAAAATATTAAACCTTTAACAGTGTTTATATGGCAATCTACATGACAACCCATGTGTACATGCTATTTTTTATATTTAATTATTTTTAATATTTTAAATTATTTATTAATATGACAAAAAACTATCATATCAACATAAAATCACATGAATTATCGTACGTGCTATGATATCAATATTATTAAAATTTCAATGTTTTAGTGAGTATCTATCTGAAAAATAATAATTTGTCTCTTTTTAAAAGATAGAAGATCAAATATAACTAAAAAATAACGGCTAAATTAAAAAAATGTAAACAATGAGAGCTAAATCTGGTTTTATACATTTTCTCACCAAAACCTGTTATACTTTTTATCCTCGTCATTTAACTAAAATGTGTTTTTTTGCTTTCTTAGTCAAAGCAAATAATAATAATAATAATAATAATAATAATAATAATAATAATAATAATAATAATGATAATAATAATAATAATAAATTGTGAAATATTTTGAGTGTCGGGCGAAGGCAGGTTGCTGGCAGAGCCATGGCCCCTCAATGGATTAATATCAATTTTAGTCTCTTATAAAGTCAATATTTTAAAGTTAAAGTATAATAAAATTTCACTTTTGACCCCCCTAAAATGATAAAAAAAATTAATTGAATCCCCTTGAAAATTATAAAATATAAATTAAGACAATTATAAAATTATATTTTAATCATTTAAAAAATTATAATTTAATGTTGGGCTCCTAAAATATTTTTCTCGCTTTGCACCTGGAATATCTCTATTTAACATTAAAAAGGATAACATGAAATGAGCTTACTATGATACGCAGGATGATATATTTTGTGATGGATGAAAAATAAAATGCACGCATTAGAGAACTCAATTATAAAGGGTGGTATTTTGTAGGAGAACATTATCTGAAGATAACAATCATTAAGAAAAGGAAAGAAAATAGATTTTAGAAATGAGAGAGCACATTTGATCAGTTGGTCAAGTTGGTCATTTTTGTTCCCTCACATTCTTTATAGTCATAGGTTCTAAACTCGGTAAGAGCACCCATTCCTTCCCCTAGAGTTTTCCTTTCCCTTTCCCTCCAGGTAGGATTAGGATTAGAATTTGTCCAAAAAATGAAAGAATGTTATAGATTGTAATTAAGGAACGAAATAAATAACCAACTATCAGTAATATTTATTCATATTTTTTTAATTATTTAATAATATACATTACAGACAAATTATTTCAACTCGAGTCTCTTAAGATGTGCATCTATCATCTTTTTCACTAAGACCACTCATTGGATTAATGATACTAAGTTTTTTTAATATTGTTTAAACTTTAAATTTTAATATTATAAATAATATAAATTAAAAAAGTCGTTCTTGTAATAAATTTTTGTGCATTTAATTTGAATTATTAAACATGGTTATACTAAAAAACGAAGAGAGATGGTTTTTTCATTATTTTAGAGGAAAAAGTGAAAAGAATAAAAGATATTTTCAATTTTTCTGCAATAAGTGTGGGTTTTGCAGATTAAAGTTACCAAAAGCATGCAATTACTTTAATTTTTTTGAATAATTATCCATCTGAGGAAAAATGCATAAAAAATAACCCCAACTCCAATATACCTGCTAATGTTAGGGCTGCTAAAGCTATATGTATGATTTCAGTGCACTATTTTATGCATTTATGAGACAAGCATATCTACAATTTAGGGTTAATTTATCATTATTTTTAAAAAGGAAAATACTTTAGGTGTATTCGGCAAACGGCTGATAGCTGGTAGCTGATTACAGTGACTGGTTTTACCAACTAATTTTATTAGTTGATTTGAGAAATTGATTTGATTAACTGTTTATATAAAAGTGTTTGGTAAAACTTAGCTGATAGCTTATGTGCGTAAAATGACAAATAAGGGTATAATACATTTAGTTGTTAAATGGGTAAAACTTTGATACACTATAAAAATTTAAATCCTAAATTTCTAACCCTAACCCTAAAACTAAACCCTAAACTTTATACACTAAATTCTAAACACTAACCTTAAATTCTAAACCCTACAACCTAAACCCCTAAACCTTAAACCCTAAACTAAAATCCTAACCTCTAAAACTAAAAGGCATGTGTAAACTAAAGTTTACACGGCCTGTGTATCAAAGTTTTTTCCTTGTTAAATACATATATGTTTTATAATATTTTAGTCTTTACTGGGGTGAAATTATTCGGATAAAATGCTTTTGAAAAGGAATTAAAAAATTCCTTAAAAAAAATTGTGAATATTTTTGAATATTTTTTAAATTTAATATTTACAAATATTAACCTTGTGGAGATAGATACATAATACTAACCTTGTATAAAATATCAACACTACAATCTCTAAAACATAAATCCCTAATCCTAATACCCTCAATTCTAAACTCTAAAACATAAATTATAAACTCTAAATTCTAACCATAAACCCTAAATTTTAAGCCATGTAACCTAAACACTAAAATTGAAAGGGTTGTGTAAAATTGAAAGGTTGCACAAGCTTATATATCAAAGTATTTTCCTTTAAAATGTGATGAAAAAAATTTGAGTGTTCGAGATTACTGTAAGGAATGCTTTTAAGTAAATAAAATGTTTATTTTAAATATTATTTTTAAAAATATAAAAGAATTGATGATAAAAAAGATGACAAATGAGTAATTTCGCTCGGAAGTGTTTTTGAAAAAACTAAAAGTTAAAAAATTCAATTGTTGAAAATCATTTTTTACCTTAAAAAGCTATTTGTTCTACATCACTTTTGATCTTAAAAGTACTTTTAAACCAAAAACACTCTTGAAAAACATTGTGAACAATAACTTAAACTCAAATCCAACATTTTTTTATTAAGTATATAGATATTTGTACTCTCAAGATAAATGTCATGCAAAATAAGATAACATGAGCATCCTTGATCTACGGTGAATTAGGAAATCTCCAAACCCAACCCTTTCATACACGAGTATTTTATTTGCTAATTAGGTAAAGCTACTCATGCATTACCAGACAAAAACAACCAGTCTATAAATCTAAAACAACCCCGGCACTGGCAGCATATCTATAACTAAATCCTTTATTATATTACTCAAACTAACCCCACTTTAACTAACCACCATTTTTTCAATTATACTAAGATTTCTGAGTTTTAAACTTCAATGGATATTGGATACAATCATTCTTAAAAGAAAGGCACATGAGAGGGAGAGACATACCTGGAAGAGCTAGTCCAGAGATTAGTAGAGGGACATCCATCAGCGATATTACTATTAGCATTATCATGATTCAACCATGAATCTGGACTTGCCGATCTCTGCCCACTCGTTGCCTTCTTGGGAGCAGCAGCAGCACCCAAATAGTCTTCTTCTGATCTAGATCCATCTGCCACCATAAACTATTTCATTTTCACTGTTCACAGATTTTAACAAACATTAAAGAACCCTGGTGGTAGATCCATCTTTAGTTTTAATTATTTGTCCATGGATGTTTAATCAATATATTAAATTAATGTATCATGCAAATATAAATATATATAGAGAAGTAATTTTAGTATAAAAAATAATAGCATTTATTATGTGTTTTATTAAATAATTAAAAAATATAAACAGATACGTATAAATAGAGTAAAAGATGTTGGGTGTGAATACATAGAAAAACGTGAGAGAGAAAATCTTTGAAGTTTGAATCATGTCAGCAAAATCAAGGAAAAGATAAAAACACAATTAATACATTAGGTTAAAATGAAGAATGACATAAAAGTTTGTGTTTTATGTCTTAACGAGAAAAACTTTAATATACATAATTATAAATTTTAATTTATACGGTTTTTTAATTTTAAGAATTAGAAGTGTAATTTAAAGTTTAAGAGTTTAAATTTTTGTATTTAAAATTTAGGATTTATAATTTATAGTTTAGAGTTTAATTTTTTAATATTATAATTATGAATTTAAGTTTTATAATATAAAAATACATGTCTATGTATCAAAGTTTTATCTTTTATTTATACAAATTTAAATTGAATATTATAAAAATAACCGCTCTAATTTAATTTACTCTTTTAACAGTAAAAAATAGAAATTTTGTTTTGTTTAAAGTTAGATGGAGGGTAATAAGAGTAGGGTAAAGAAGAATATGAATTACCAGAGGAAGATGCAGGTTTGTCAGTGCTCTTAATAGTTCTGTACATCTGCAATGCAAAAGGAGACAAAGACAATAATGAATTTAAAACCACAGAAATAAAAAGGGAGTGAAAAGAAGTACTGCTAAAAAGAAAGAAAAGACGCCTCTAATTTGTTACTCGTCACTTTACTTGGTAGGAAAAAGCAGCAGCATGCATTTCATAATATAATATTACTCCTATTATCAGCGGTCAAAAAAGTTAAATCAAATATAATCAGATGCTTCTCTTTGTGGATTTTTGTCGGTTTGTTTAATAACCACGAGTTTGATGTTTGGTAAGCTCATTAATTGCTTCTATTCTTGAGAAATGATCTTCTCTCTCTCCAAAAACTACAAAAGTTGAATTTGTTCTGTATCACACAGACTCAACTGTTCATTCATAGGCTTCTGTGCCACCGCTTATAGGTCAAGACTTCGGATGATCGGCAGCTCCAGGAGCAGAGATTCAAATAGAAATTTGTTATTAAGAACAGTTACTATTATTAAAAATAATAGTGTTCGTAATTGTGAGAAAGCACTATTATTATAACCATAATTTAAATTCCTACCGGTGAGGATGAACACTGCCTGCCATATGAGATGAAAACAAAAGGAGAGAGAATTAGGGTTTGGATTTTGAATCCATTGGCATACCTGCAAATGGCTTTTGACGTGAGCAAGGGTTAGATCTTTGACATCCATCAGCTCCAACACATATTTGGGAGTAGCTCCTATCAAGTACACAACATGCAAATTAGCCCCAAAATCAAATCCTAAATAAAACTTGTTGATGTCAAGAATAGACTAACACCGAACAAAGACGTGAACGGAAGTTGTTATGGTGGTTTTAGACGGTCCATCCTCAACCTGACAGTCGACTCCTCCCATACTCAGCCTAATATCTCCGGCATCTCCGTCTTCAACCTAGTCCATATTCGATGCCAGTCTATTTTTAACATCAACAAAACTTAAAAGACAATAGAAACGGATTGAATTACTTTCATGACCACCGAGAAGTTCCACAGCATGAACAAAACGAGCATGAAGAGAGCTGGTCCAACGCATTCTGGGTGCCCTCATGTTCCTCTTGTTCTGTGGTTTAGGCATAAATCTGGATCTAATCCTCCCATTCCACAACTCCCCCGTTCCATATTGTGTATACTGATGAGGATGAAAATGGGGCCTCGGAGTTTCCATTGAAATCCCATTAAACCTAGCTCCACTTCGCATTCTATAACCATCCATGTCTAACAAGCTATGACAACTCGAGAACGGACTGTAAACTGGGATTCCTTTGATGGGTTTCAGTTCGGAAACATCGAGCAAAGAAATCCCATGATTTATATGACTTAATTGACCACTGCTGCCATATTTGGCAACGTTACAGTGCCTTATTTGATCATCACCGCCGGTTCCTGCAGGATTTGCGAGGGAAAGCTCAGTGTCGGCCGGTTTTATACCGTCGTTGAGCCAGATATCAAAGGAAGAAGAATCCCTTTCGTTGGAGGAAGGAGCGGTGTTGGGAGGGCTGATGTGAAGTGAAAGATCAGGAATCCGATCCAAAGAAGTGAGATCTCCTTTATGAGACATACTGGTGCTTGATAGATATAATATAAGGCTGAAAAGGAAAAGAAAAGAAACCCTTGAGTAATTAGCTAAGAGAAAGCTGTGGGAAAACGAAAGAAAACTTCATCTTCTTCATTTTCCTGCTGAACAAACATTCGGATGTAGAGAGAGATGAAAAGGATTGGGATTTTTGCTTTGGTTGATGATGCTTCGGCCTCGAGAGTATATATAGGAAAATGACAGTTCAACAGAGCCTGATTCTCAATAGTCAATACACGGAACGCAACGCAATGCAGAACAGCATAAATTTTGTACCCACAAAACAAGAATTCCTTTTTTTTTTTAATCTTTCTACAATCACATGCCTCGTTCTTTTGCGAGTAACTTGCAGTTAGGTAATTTAGAATGTATGCCCTAGGATGATATATATATATATATATATTATTTGATAAACTCATATTGCATGGGTGTCAGATGTTTGGACGGTATATGTTCACAAGTTTAAAAACTTGCAGTTACCTGAAATGAATTGAATTGAATTTTTTATTTAGTTGAAAAATATTTTTTTTAAAAATATTTATAAAAAAGACATGAAAACTTTACCAAATGATATTTAAAAGTTAAGAGATTATAAAATCTCAAAACCCAAAAAATGAAAAAAAAAATCAAAAATTAAACTAACCGAAAAATGGACGATGAAAATAATTTACCAAATCAAACAGTACACATCCCTAGTATTTAGATTGTTTTATATGGGATTTAGCATAATTGGCATTTAGTTAGTTTTACATCCCATGTTCTCATTTCGCATAAATTACATAGTTATAGTTGTTTAGCATATTTTATATGTTTTTAATTAGAATTATAGACTCAGGGCGACGGCATTCTTAACCAGAATTAACTTTGGCTAGGGTGTTAAGTGAATTGAGCTGCTCGTAAGCGGTTCAAATTTAACTCGGTCAATGTTTGATTCAAATTGGTTCGACTTAAACTTGATAATCTCGTTAATTTTGTTTTATTATGTTAGTTTGATATATTTGTGTAGATTGTTATTTTAGAGTTTAGACTTTGAAATTACTTCACAGACTATTTTGATATTTATTTTTGTTAAATTTATTAATTTATGTTTATATTAAGTTCTATAATTAAAAGTCTCTTTATCTACTTCTATTTTAATTGCAAATATTTAAGTATGTTGAATATAGGGGTAAATTTGTTTTTTTAATAGTTCTAATACTTGTGACGAATAACATGATTGTATATAAGCTAGACATGAAATTCATGTTATATGAGTATGTGATCTAGTCTGAATAAACCCTGTTTGTGTATGTTTGTTGGCTACAAATGGATCTCTATTGAAAAACTAAAAGTTTAGGGAAAAACTTTGATACACAAGATTGTGTAAACTAAAGTTTAAGGGTATATAGTTTAGATTTAGGGTTTAATTGTTTAGGTTGTAGGGTTTAGAATTTATGGTTTGGAGTTTAGGTTTAGGGTTTAGGACTTTAGGTTTAGTAATTTGGATTTTAGATTTTAAAGAAAGGTTTAAAATTTTATAGGATTTAATTAAAAAAATTTAGTGTATAATATTAATTTCTAAAAATTTGTAGTGGCCAAATTAAAATTGTAAAAAAGATAAAGGGCTTATTATGATTTTTTTTAATTTTAGGGGTAGGGCCTCCTTTGAGTATGGATGACAACAGGGCGAGGCGGAGTTGGTTTTTGGTTCCCTAGACCCAACCCAAGTTTTATATTTTTTTATCTCCAACTCCATATAATAAAAAGTATACCCGAACTCTGATCCAATCCAGAATTTTAACAAAAAAAAAACAACTAAATTCGACCCGCCCTGAAAAAACTAATAAAAACATCAAATGTAATATATAATATAAATATATATAGTTATAAATAAACCGGGTCGGGTCAATGAATTTCAACTCTAAACCTGAACCTGACTCGACTCAAACTTTTTTAAATCCTGATTCGATCCAAAAATTGAAAATTCAAAAAAAAATCTGACCTTACTAGATATAGTCAAATCGGAACCCACTGGATCCAGTTTTTTTTTGTCATCCCTACTTTTGGAGAAATTATTAGATAGACTCGGCTCACCATGTCATTCGTGGTCCCAGCCAATGAGGTTCATCTATCTGAAATTAACTTTTAAATAACTACCCACTCTTTGTTTACATGTAAGAAAAAGATAAAGATTCACTATAAAAAATGAGATGGATGAACCTCATTAACTAAGACTATGAATAACGTTGTGACCCGGGTCTATCTAATAATCTTTCCTACCTGTGAGCTTCATATGTGGATATGTACCTAAAAAAATGCCTCATAGCATAATCTCTGATGTCTCTGATTTTGTCTTTGCCTTGTAGATTACTGATCCAATCCGCCGCAGAAAAGCATCACAATGAGGGATATCTATCAGCGTTTTGAAAATCAAACCTTAAATGAGAAGACTTAAAAATGATTAGAAAAATTTAAAACCCGAATTAATCAAATCCAGACTAACACGCTCTACAACCAATCCTACTTGTCCAGAATTCCAGATGAGGAGTCTATATATAATTAATTCATCTTGCCTGTTATTTTCAGAGTCGAGCTGGAATATTAATACAAATATTGTGGTTGAATTCGACTGTAATAATGTTATTTCCTGGATAAAAAATCTTAGTCCTGCGCCGGCTGTGTTTAAAGATTTGATTGAAGTATGCAAGGATGCTTTGAACAAATGTGGTGGAACGCTAAAATTGATCGGAAGGGAGGAGAATAGTGTTGCTGATAGTTTAGCAAAGAAAGGCATTAATAGACAGGCAGATTTGGTCATTGTATGATCAGCTCTTGTGTGGTGGCATGGTGGGTGAAAAATTCAACTCTGGAAACTGAGTGGCATGTGAGTTTGATAGGTTTTGGTTTGAGTAAATTATGGCATGGTAAAACTGTGTATGGGTGTACTGGAATTGTTTTCGACTCGAGTTAGTACTTATTTGACATTGAGTTGGTGCACTCTTTTTCCTCCAACTAGGTTTAGGGTGGTTTTTTAATGAGGTCCAAATCTTTGTCGGCACTGTATGATAATAATTAATAAAATCATACAGTTTTACCTTTCAAAAAAATCATAATCTAGTAATAACTGATTTAGCGGGATGAGGCGTTAAGTCTTTTGGTCAATTCCTTAAAACTTGACGTTGTGAATAGAATATATTGAATTAAGAAGGTCCTCTTTATAATGATCCTCTACAATACTTAATCTGAATTAATCGATTAAAAGATTGAATATGGATGATTATAACAAAATAACAAAATAAAATATCTGATTTTATTTGAATTTAATTATAAAAAATATTAATAAAATGATGAATTTTGGGAAGGAGAGTGCAGTATCTATGGGGTGAAAGCAGGGGCGGATGGTGATGATAGTTAGAGGGGCTTTGGGCCCCCAAAATTTTAAAGATTTTACATTTTATCCCTTAAGTTTTTGAAAATTTTTAATTTGTCCCTTTTAAAATTTTAAAATTTTTATTAAATTTTTATTGCTTTATATATTTTTAATTAAGTCTCCTATTAAATTTTAAAAAAATTTTGTTAAATTTTAAAAATTTTAATTTAAACTTCTAAAACTTTTGAAAATTTTAAATTGATCCCTTAACTTACAGACTACTACTGCTGCTTCCAATTACACAGTAAGTGGGGCCACGGAGAGGGAGTAGAAAATGAAAGATCCAACTGCACTGTGCAGAAAAGGATAAAGGAAGTGAGAGACTGCATGATATAGCAATTGAGTGCTTTATGGTTGAAATAAAAATAAAAGAGAAGAAAAAGGTTAATTCATCAATTCCCACATCTTCTTTACTATGTTGATAACGATAGGGCTTGGCCTTGTTGTCTTGCTTTAACCTCTAATCTACACTTGTTCTGCCGGTTGAGTATTTGCTCAAGTCGAGTTGAGTTAAGTTAAGTCGAATAAAAAAATTAAATTAATTGAGTTAGAAAGTCATATTTTATAACTCTAATTTTATTTAAAAAAAATTTGACTCGAGTCGAGTTGTTGAGTTTTTATTCAAATTTAATTGTAAACATTTATAATGTAATTGTACTAATTAGTTCCAATTTAAACAGTTTTCTATAACCATACACAATTAACGTATATATTTCTTCATATTTATTTATGTGATATATATGAGGCAGAATTGAGATATTCAATTTGAACTTAAAAACTGATCCACTAATTACTAAAAATTTTGAGGTATTCGAATTTCTATTTTATAATTTAAACTTTATTTGAAATTTTTCTGAGTCGAGCTGAGTTTATGAAATTGCGAGTCGATCAAGACGAGTTAAGTATTCTTGCTTTGAGTCGAATCGAATAATACTATTTTTTAGTCAAATTTTATCCATCTTTACCTCCTTTTATTTGGGGTTTTTTGAGTTTTCTTTTAAGAAAAAAAAAACATGTTTCTTTGCTTCTCGAATATCTAGGCTTCTCCATCCCTCTTTTATATTTTAAGGTGAGTAATCTACACTTGTTCCGCCCTCCATTTATTTTGGAATTTTTAGCTTTTTTTTTTATAAAAGAATGAGTATAATAGTAGTATTGTTCATTATTCAATCCCCTTTTAATAAGGCAAACACACCTTACAGCTTGAGCTTGTAAGATTCAAAATTTATCCGAGTATACCCATATATATATATATTATCTTTTTCTATAAATAAAATTAAAATAATAAACCCATAAATAAATAATAAACACAAATCTCCGATATTCATAAAATGTCTATTTACAGCCAAAATTACTAAAGCCCGAAAGCCCAAACTTAAATTCTCTTTACATCTAATTTTTCCGCTCTTTTTTATATATATAACTCAACAAAATCAAAATACATTAGATTATCCACTTTTTTCGCCCAAAACGTCACGTGACAGTCTCTAATAGGTTCAAACTTAAAGCCACAAATCTACATTTTCTCTCCCATTAGCTAGATACAATTGTCGATGACATCATTAAGATGATGTTATCCACGATATCATGGTTTGACCACCTGTAAAAAAAAAAAAAAAAAAAAAATATCAGACAATAATAATCCTCAATATTATCAAAACTAAAAATATAATTAAAAAAGAGAGAAACTATCTGGGAGTTGAATCGCCAAATACGAAGCGTCGTTGCAAAATTAAACGGGCGCCAAAAGAGCTCATCAGTCGCTCAAAGAGAAGGCTAAAATTGTAGTAGACATTATCCGAAGTAAATACTTCCCAAATTCTTTAATTTCCTACAAAAACATAAAAATAAGGAGAGATCAAAGTTAATGATATAAAAACAGAAATCAAATGTAAAAAAGAAAAGGTGGTCAAAATTTTATCTGTGAAGGCCGGTGTTTGAGTAGTGGCAGAGTCGAAGAGTGTTAGGGTTTCAGGTAGTTAGACTAGGTGGTTGAAGACGGGTGGTTCTATTAAACTGGGTTTAGATTTAGATTTAGGGATGAAAATCGAAGATTTTTTGTTCGAGAAGTGGTGGCCGAAAAATACTCGACAACGACCAGAAATTGCTTCACAGTCGCTAGAGCATGGTTGAAGATGATCAAAATTTTAGACGGCGAACGGCTGAAGATGATCAAAAAATGGCGGTTGAGGATCATACGGCAGAGTGATTGGCAGTTTAGTGCCAGTGTTTTTTGTGTTCTTCATGTTCATCGAAAAACATAAAGAACACCAACTAAAATTGATGGATTTTGATCTATTTCGTTGGTATTTCCTGGGCATGGGGTGTTAGTGAGCAGAGAGAATTGAAAGGAGAGAGAGTATAGAGAGAGGAATGTTGTTATGGCCGAGTTCAACTCGGTTTGCTCCTCTTATAAATGAGTTAAAATGGTGTCATTTTGGCACCGGATGAAGGGCGAATTTTTGTTTTTTTTTAATAGGTTGGAAAAGATCTGCGCATTTGTGGAGTATGGCTTAATTGGGATTTTAGTCCTTAGAGCTTTGAGTGGTAATATAGTTTTGTCACTAATTTCATAAAATCAAAATTAAAGTTTGTTTTCTTTTCAATTTAGTCACATTCTTTAATTATTTAATTTAATTGTTTAATTTATATGATTGATTCATAATTTTAAAAATTGCATATAGGCTTATTTGTTAGGTGACTAATTCACTTAGATTTAATTATTAATTGTTAGAACCTTAGACTTTTAGGTTCTTTATTAGTTTCCATAATTAATTAAGAGAGATAATTGTAACAAATTAATGAGTATTAAATGGAAGCTTTGAAGTTCCAAATTTGGGTGATATTCCATTGCTTGCAATGGGGTGTTGTCCAACATGGGCTTTTAATTAGAATACTTAGTATTTATTAAAACTTAAAAATTGATAAATAATCTAGCTAATTAATTAGAGCCTTAATTAGGATTAGAACTTAAACAATTAGACTAATCAATTGAATTATGAATATTATATATAGTTTTGGGTTTAAATAGGGATGATGCTCAAGCAATTGGGTGTTATCTCATGTAAGCCTTTAAATTAAATAATATTCATAGAATTAAATAACACATGATTAATTAGAACATTTTTAAGTTAGAACTTAAAATAAACAAGACAATAATTGATCATGCATTAAAAACCTCATAAAAGGAATATCTACATTTGAAATTTAAATCCAGTTAATACTAATGGTTAAATTAAATTCAAAATGTTGTTCAAAATGCCAATATGCCACGTAAAATTAAAGGTATCGATAACGGGCGTTTGTGGGGTGCTAACCCTTCCCCACACGTAACCGACTCCCAAACCCAAATTTAAAAAGAATGAATCTCTGGTTGCTTTTATTGTGTCCGGTCTACCAAAGTGACCGGTGATGACTCCAGATTTTTTAGAATCGAATTAAAACAAAAAATATAATTTCAAAGATTAATCGTCAAGCTATTTTTACGCAGTTTAAAATGGTTTTGACAGCTTGGCGACGTCGTTGGAGAGAAAAAAAATTAGAGAGTCAAGCCTAATAAATTTTGCGTGGCATTTTGCCATTTAGGAATGGTAATTTGAATTTAACTTTTCTAATAATTATTGGATGGATTTTTAGAAAGAATAGAGATATACTTTTTATATGTGTGATATAAATTGTCATTCATGCATAAGCCTTTTACCCCGAGCTTTTTCTTTAGGTAGAAGCGAGACATGATCCTATGTGTGGTATCCATCACCGTGGTCAGAACTTTGTCTTTCTTCTTGTATACCAACCTTATACACCTTGAGGTTATGCCTCCGCTATAAGGGGACGTATACTCCCGAATTGATGTCTTGTTGTCGCAGTAGACATCAACTACAGTTCGAGTACCCAGAGTCTAGAACAAAAGCCACATGTTGTAATCTAGAAGCCTACCCCACTAGAGCCAGACAATGACCTAGGACAGGGTGTTGCCGATTTAAATACATTTCTCTAGTTATTCTCTCTGCTCAATACAATCTAGTTTACTGTATCAATTTAATTTAAATTTTCTTCTTCAACATTATTTCACAATACTGACATATTTACTTTGTTTTTGTTTTTGCTTTCGATTTGTTTTACTTTTTTGTATTCATGCATTGCATTGTTATAATATTATATATTTTTTCAAATAACATTATAGTTTTTTTTAAATAATATTACATTTTTTTCCAAATAACATTGCAATTTTTTCAAATAGTATTGCATTTTTTTCAAATAACATTGCATTTTTTAAAAAAAATTTGCACTTTTTTCAAATAACATTGCATTTGCTGAAAATCAATATTCTGAGAAACATGGACAATAGGCTTGTTAGGGTCAGGCAATCACAGAGAGTTGTTGAGAACCACTTGGGTAGTGTTGAGCAAAAGATTGACCAGTCACGAAACAAGATGATAATTCGAGCTACCACTTTGCTTAGAATTAGGGAAGCCATAAAAAGAATGTTTCAAATGAAAGTACTGATATTGTTGAGCACGGAGGTATCACATCTCACATAAGGGTTTAGCCTGAAATGATTATTCTTACAAAAAAAAGTCAAAAAAAGCAAAAAAAAAAGTAAAAAAGTTCATATCAATATAATCAGGGCATCTGCAGGAAATCTAGTATATCTGAGTTTAAATTATGAAAGGAACAGTGAAGTGCTTGACTTTAATGCACTGATGAATTTTGAAGATGCTGAGATGAAGGTAGTCTAGTAAACAGATATGGAAGGACTGAATAAAGCCAAATTTTGGTGTTTTTGTCAAAAAAATCTTGTTGATCAATGGTTCAATGACAATTTGAGGACATGATGGTTCTAGCAAAGTTAAAGGATTGCATACATTTGCAGAGTATTTCTTCGAAGTGATGAAAGCTCGAAATTCGGTTGGGGATAGAAGTTCTCACAAAGAAATTGACTACAAGAGGAGCAGAGAGCACAAAAACACGATATAGAAAGGCCGAAAAGTTTAGTAAAAAAGGAGACGAGTATTCTTTTCTCAATGCCATACTCAAATTTGTTGCCCTATCTATTGCAAAATCAATTTTTGATGACGGTTCCACCGAAGTTTTATAAGTTTTTAGGGCATAAAAAATGCTTTTGGTTATTACTGTGGAGATTTTAGTCATTCTATGAAAGATGGCATAGTTTTGAAACACATAGTAAGTGGTCTCACCAGGAATGCGTATTTATGTTTTGAGAATGAAGAACACTGATTATATAAAAGACCATCATTTGTTAGAAGAATTGAGATAAAAGAGAAATGATAGAATCTAAGGCGAGCTTTTGTGGGTAATTTACTACAGTTTGGGGTGAACTAGAATCAGGGTAATGTTTTGTTATCTATCCCTTCAACATTTTCTTTATGGCAGAATACTCCAAAGTCAGATGCTCAAGATGCTCCTGTTAGTGGAAACTCAAAGTCTAAATTGGACCTCATTCATATTTCCAATTATGATCTTTACTTAAAATTGCTCGAAGCTTCATCGCATCATTTGAAATCTTCAAAGCTACATCATCCAAGTTGTTGCAACATTAGAAATCGTTGTGAGTATCATAATGGAGTTCATGATCATGACATTAAAGATTGCTACACTTTCAAGCAGCAAGTTCAAAACTTTCTGATAGGGGATTTTGGAGGTCGACATTGGAGGTCAATCCATTAAGATCTCCAATTCAAGAAATAATCACATGATCATAACCAATGCAACTGGATTGCACGAAAATCAAGTGTAGAAAGACATCAAGAAAAAAAAGCAAGGAAAAACTAATTGAGAATCAACAGCTGTCAACGAAGAAACCTCGAATAGACATGCCCGTTAAAAACTTCAACACATCCAGCCAATATCTTGAAAAGCAGAGTTCATTTATCCGCCGGCCAGAAGAAATTGCTAATTTCCACATGCAAAAGATTGAATATTCTATGGAAAGGAGCAAGTAATTGATTGAGGAAACAAGGAAACTCATAGGCATGATGATCTTAATTTAAGATTCTGTGAGAACATAAGAACATAAGCAAGAAGGGGCATGTCTTTGTGCTAGCAAAAGAAAAATGAAGAATTGTTGAGGCTGAAATTCACTCAAGTTTTCGTTGAATAAAGATTGACAATTAGACAACAGGAGATCTGCATGTAGTTTTAGGACCGTTACTAAATAATACCCTGAACCAACCCAATCACTTTTGCCTGCGAGTATTGGGGTCCTTTGTAAGGGAGACCATTTCGGTTTATTTGCATTTGATGCTTATTTCTTACATAATTTTTTTCAAATGCAAACATGCATTCCTAAAATATTTATTATCTTCAAGTATATGTACATATTCTCAATTCTTTTGTAGAGCCTCTATTATTAATTGTATGAATGAATTAGACTCTAATCCTAGAAATAAAGCAGTCTATATGATTGATGGAGGTAGATGAATGAGAAGATGAAGAGGAAATTGATGTCCCTGGGGAATTATCAAGACTAAACGAAAATGAGGAACACATATTTTGCCTCACAAACAAGAAATTGAAATTTTAAATTCAAGGACTTGAGATGAAAAGCGAGAAGTAAAGATCCGTTCAATTTCCTCAGTAAAAACCAAGTGTGATTTGATTAAATTGCTGCAAGAATTCAAAGACATCTTCGCATGATCACACCACGATATCTTAGGGTTAGATACAGACAATGTTATGCACAAGTTATTTAGGAGGCCTGAATGCGAGTCTGTTCAGCAAAAGCTTAGATGAATGAGACTAGAAATGTTGCAAAAGCAATTTGATGATGAATTCCTCAAGATTATCGATGCCTTAATAAAGTGGACCCAAAAAACAATCTTCTTTCGATCTAAAGGAAGCAAAGAAAACAACATCTACAATCCTGTGAGACTCACTACAAACAAATGCCATTCGGATTAAAATTATTGGGAAACCCATTAGAAGGCCATGGTAATTGAAATAAAGATGGATGCAAAATTCAAGAGTGATTCTCCAAGGATTGAGGAAGTACCAGTTGTGGCCCAATCCGTCAAAATATATTATTGGATCCATATTTGGGAAACTCATAGGTCAACAAAGGAGAAACTGAAATTAACCCTATCAAAGTGGAAGCTATTCAAAATTTTCTCTCTCCGAGCAAAAAAAGAACAATGAAAAGCAAAAAAACCAAGGAAAGCAAAGCAAAAAAAAACAAAAAGAGAAAGAGAAAGAAAAGAGAAAAAAAGAAGAAGAAATATGCGCAGAGAGATTGAATTATACATCGTAATCCATTGTTCAAGTTGCTGAAAAAGATTGATCCAAAAGTATGCGATAGAGAAAGCCAAGAAACCCTAGAAAGATCAAGAAACCTTTATCAAATGTCTAATTCTGATAGCACAGATAGGCCGCTAATCCTTTATTTAGCAGTTTATAAAAATTCAATATCGTGTGTACTAGGCCAACATGATGAAACGGGAAGAAAAGAACATTTATTATCTGAGCAAATATTCACCAATTACAAACTGCGGTACCCACCAATTCAAAAGCTTTATTTTGTTTTGGTTTGGGTAACTTGAAGGCTCGGATAGTATATGTTGATCTTTGGATTTGATCTCTTGAAATTCTGGATGTAAGCACCAGTGTTGACTAGAGAAATGTTTATTGGCAAACATTATTATCAGAGATTGATGTTGCAACAAAGGAGGGACAATAATGGGTTTCTTGGTGAGACGTGCTTTAGATTATCATGAGTCTCTGAACTTTAATTTCCCAGATGAGGATCCAATGTGCATAACAGAATTAAAAAAATAAACCTCTGGAAACTTATGTTAGAGAAGGCCTACAATGCATTTTTTTTGTATAAGGCTCGAAAGCCCCAATAGGCAGCATTTTATCCTGGTCGTGATTGATTACTTTACCAAGTGGACTAAAGTTGCTTCTTATGTCGGTATTACAAGATCAACAACTTTCAAGATGTTGAAGAAATATTATTTGTCGATGTGGTTTATCAGAGAATTATCATTGATAGTGCCTTTAGATTGAACAAAAAGTTGATATCAGAAGTTTGGTGAGTAGTTTAAGATAAAGCATCATAATTATATGACTAATCGCAAACACAAACATAAAAAATGATTATCTCAAATACTTACAAAGACTGACATGAAGAGCTACCGTTGGCCTTGTATGCATATCGATCCATAGTGTGCACTTCAACAAAGGTAACATTGTATTCTTTGGTCTATAGGGTGGAAGCTGCATGGCCAATTGGGGTTCAGATTCTGTCGTTGGGTATTGACAAATGTGAGATTGGACGACGCAGAATGAGTATAAGCTCGATAAAGCTAGTTGAATCTCATTGAAGAGAGGAGACTAAAAGTATTTTGCCAAGGTTAGATGTATCAAGAAAGAGCAATGGGAGCTCACAACAATGAAAGTTCATCTAGAAGAATTTCGAGAAAGGGATCTAGTGCTTAAAAGTTCTTACTAGTTCATAAAGATTTTCATGGAAAATGGATGTCTAATTGGAAAGAGCTATACATTATCAAGAAAGCCTCTTTCTGGAGGAGCGTTGATTTTAACGACAATGATCAAAGATGAGTTAAGCAATCAAATAGACTCAGACTCGGACAAGAAGTGTCACGCTCAAAAAATTAAAAAAGAGATTGAAAAAAAAAGAAAAGAAAAAAGTGGAAAGAAAACCCAAAAAATGTGTTTCGCAAAATAAAAATATCTATGGTGAAACCCAAAAGGGCATATTAGATATCAAAAAAAGAGAAATAAAAAAAGAAATCAAAAAAAGAAAAAGAAAAATAAAGAAAAATGGGTTTCAAGATGAAAATCCAAAAAGGGCGTCTTGAAACCAAATGAGGATTTGAGCTGAAAACCTGAAAGGGCAGTTCAAAAGCATTTGAGATTAGGCATCCGACAAGAAACTTTCTCAGGCATCTATAGTTTAGAGGAAATTTGGGGTTGGAAGCTCTATTTCCATTGATAGGCTCTCGCGTCCTTCATACAGTGGATATCTGGGGCCTTTCATTGAATTTATCATGTTTGTCATGACTTATCAAATTATTCAATTTTCTCAAATTTAGTAAAATAATATTTTGAGCCTTTCACTTATCGTTTCAACAAACATCTTGCATATAAATCGATTAGATACAAGAAAAACAAAGGATTTCGTGGCTATTATTATAATGTACTAATCCTTTAAGTGCAGATAGAACAAGAGGTGGCCTCGGTACTTGGTTAATGATGAAAAGAATGATAAAGAAAGGACACAACTCTGATTATCAGAAATATTTAAACAAAAGCTGCAAGAAAGTGACACAGACAACCCTAGGGCAACAAGAGAACATGGACCATCTTTTGGGGCAAAAGTCACAACAGGATCAACCCGTTAAAGGTCATATTATTCAAAAGCAGAGGTCATTAATTCTGAGGCATTGCAAGACAAGAAATCTTTGTGAATGTTAGAGTGACCAAAGATGGTAGCTGAATTTAAGAGTGGGGCAAAGCTACAAAGAAAATTACATAAGAGTATGTTTTATTCAGGTGAATAGAGTCCGCAAGCTAGAACAGCAGAAGTGATGATCTCTTTTGGAACCATGAGAAAGACAAAGAATTTGAATGAAGACATATTAAGAGTGGCTTTCTGAGAAAAGATGCACCAGAACTCGAGTTTTGAGAAATACATGGTGAGATACGACAAAAGAAGGATTTATGTGATGAATCTACAAAAAGGCAAGTACGAGTTCCATCAGAGTTGAAATTAGCCCTATTTGGAATAAAGGAAAACATCATTGCAAAGAAAAAAATGAATAAACAAGGTGAAAACCCGCAAGGGCACTTCAAAAAAAGAAAAAAAAATAGGAAAAAGAAAAAAAATTGAGGTGAAAACTCGAAAAGGCGTCTTGAAAAAAAGAACAGAAGAAGAAGAAAAAAAAGTAAAAACCCGAAAGGGCGCTTTGAGAAAAGCTGTAACACCCCAATTCCGTCCCGAATCCAAAGTATCACATTCGGGTCACCCAAAACCGACCCATCAAAATTGCTCATTTAAAACCACAAGTTGGCAATTCTCAAAACGATCCATTTCCATAAAATCCACATAAATAATAAGATTGAAAGGGTTTACAAAATATAAGTTCCAATTAAAATACATCGTTTGACCAAATAGTAGTAAATCAAAGTAAAGATACATACTCGACTGTGGTAAGGTACTATGAATACAATCAGTCCAAACTAAACATTAAGTATTGTACTCTGAAACTGGCTCGGTGCTGAGAAATCATCCTTGATGTGCTCCTCCAAAAGTAACATGTCAACCTACGCACGAGAAAACCACAATTCTGCAGCTGAGCTAACAAAGCTCAGCGGTACATTTCTACTCTACCGCAATTCATGAATATCATAAAACAAGCATGCATGATAATATAATTAAGAGTGCACAGAAAGGCTTTTCAACATCTAAGGATCATCTTCTAGCCTATTCTAGCTAGAGCTTACAACTGTCTCAAGATACCGCTATTACGTAAGAAGACTACCAAGCCATCCCAGGCTTACCATACTCGACGCCACTTCGTCCATTGAGTTACTTCACATACCCTGATCACATAGCCCAAGGGTAATATAGCCCATTTTTAAGATCATACAGCCCATCGAGTTTCTCGAGCTCACATAGCCCGTCGATTTACAAACCCTACCCTAATCACATAGCCTAAGGGTAAAATAGCCAACATCTATTATCCATACAACAACGTAATAACATACATTCCCCACTATGGCCAACGAAGCCCAACTATTTTCCCGTGCTCACACAGCCGTCAGTTCACCCGTGATCACATAACCGTTGGGTAAGGATCATATCCGGATCACCATAGCCACAGATACGTCCTGGACATACTTGGATCATAATAGCCACAATCAGTATTTACCTGAGGTCACTTAGCTAATTAGGTTACTCGAGATCGCATAGCCCTTCAAGTTACTCGAGCTCACATAGCCCCTGAGTTGTATTTCCATATCCTGATCACATAGCCCATGGATAGGTTTCTAACCGCATCCAGATCACATAGCCCATGAATACATCGGATGTACTCAATCACATAGCCTGAAGTATCTATCTCTTTATATAAGTGCCCTTGCACTGACTCTAGGACATTCAGATCCCTAACCAAGACACATACGTTAACACATGCTCCCTCGAGCATCAATATATATCACTGAGAGATAAAAGGCATCAGCCAATATGGGCATCCTTTCAGCACACAGCCAGGACCCTGATCTTCCACGTAGCATTAACTGGTCCACCACGAATCCCTACGGATGATTAATACGAGAGATCCACTCAATAATTACCAAACCATTAGCCATTTTATCTATGTATGGGTTACCAACCTTGATTTCTTAGTTTTAGGATTTGTTTTATACCTTTATAGACCCACCGGACCCTTTACCACGAATTATAGAGCCCTCAAACACAACCTCAAAATTCTTGGGCAGACTGCTCTACGAGTACTGATACTCTTACATGGGTATCGGTATGCCTCACCAGGTACCGGTACTCCTCCTCGAGTACATCCTCAACTCATGTTCGATTAAATTGAACAACTAGTCGTATCGATACGCTCTTCCCCCGTATCGGTACTCAGCATCGGTACTGATCCCAACTCGTACCGGTACCCCTACCTTAGTGTACCGATATGCAAAAGCCTCCCCAAACAATGGAACAATGGGTACCGATACGCCCATAATGTACCGATACGTAGAAGCACTACTGGAATCCTAATTAAGCGAGAGGTACCGATACACAGAAAGGCGTACTGGTACGCCCATCACAACCCGTCCCTCAATATTGCAAGGAATACCAATACGCAGCCACCCCGTACCAGTACTCAAGCCCAGATTTTGAAACTTGGAGCTCGGGATTTCACCAATCCCACCCTTAACCTCCATGGTTAAGTCCTAAATCATTCCTACAAGTTATTTAGAGTATAATAGGTGGTTTTCTACCAATTTTACTCATTATCAAAACCCAAATTGTGATTTACCATTAGAGGGGTTTAAAGCTCATAGAACCCTAACTATGCAACCTATAAACATAAAACCAAGCAAAGCATTCATCTTATGATGCTCATGAAATGTAGGAGTCAGAGATGTACTGACCTTAAGCAAGCAAATCCCGGAATAAAGCTCCCACCAAGCTTTTTCCTCTTTTCTTCCTTGAACCAAGCTTTCAACTCAACCTCCACCAACTTTGGGGATCTTCACCTTGATGGATAGATCTTTGCTTGCTGATTACACCTCTCTTGATGACCAAACTGAGATTCACACTCCACAACAACAAGTTTTCTCTTTTAACCTTGAGTTGGGTGGGTGTTTTTGAAGTGAGAAAGATGAGAGTAGTTGGGGAACAATGGGTGGCCTCACCCCCTTTCTCCACTATAGAAATTATACAAGGCAATCAGCCTTTGTCTCTTTTTAGGGGGTTATTACCCATTTACCCTTCACTAAACCTCCCCTATTCAAACACAAGCCCAACAATGCATAGAGGCCCACTTGACTCTCATAAAGCCCAACACCTTGACCCAACAAGGTTTGAACATCTGACTCGACATGTCAGACCAAGACCCGGGTCAACGCCCATTGTTGACTCAAAAATTTGGGTCGTTACAAAAGCAATCTAAAGTGAAAACCTGAAAATGTGCTTTAGAGCAAAAGATGCAGAGATCCTGAAGATTGAACATGAGTGTGAGATGAGTTACTTTGGCAGTAAAAAGAGTTTTTAATGAAAAATGAAGCAAGGAAATACTGAGCTTCCCTGAAGATGAAAGCTCACTCAAGTGGTCCTCAATTGGCAACATTCATGCATCATATAGTCAGTGTAACACCCTTAACGTATACTCGTAGACCGAATATACATTAAAGATGTTACCGAGTCGTTTAAAGAAATCCTGACTTATAATAATTTTTTATACATATACATCTTGTCTTTATTATTCTAACCTTTTTCTCGATTTTCTTGAAATCATAACTTATGTGTAGTTGGCTAATTTCGACCATGAATTAGTTTGTAAAACATATTAGTCAGTTATTAAAATGATAATGCAATTCGGGGTGAAAAATAGGTTCACGGCCTAGGCCCTTTCTTGATTTTAAAATCCTTATGCGATTACCGATAAATAAAAATTCAAACTGATTAAACACGATTTACTACCTTTTTAAGCTTACTGATTATTCATATTAACAAAGTAAGCTTCCTTTCTACTTTAGTTTATTCTTTCATATTACTAATACCTTATCTTGCTTTATCCATATATGATTCATCATTAAAACTGATCAATTATCTATCGTTTAATCTAATTTAATGCATCGTATACTCCCAACGGATAAAAAATTACATGCCCACTAGAGATTATCATAAGCTAGAATATCTTACTGATGTTTTGCAGATTGAAGCTTGATCAGTATGCTCAACTCCTCTTCAAGTACTCTATCTTAACCTACGTGTGAATCAAACACACGTTAAGTTTTCAATTAGTGAGGCAATAAACAAAATTAATAATAATTTAAACTTATTAAACTTTATGGCTACATTTATATAGCATGATATATGCCAATGCATTAACTTTTATGTTGCATTAGTGATAACTTACTATATGCTAATATCATAATATTTTCTTGTTTGTTCATTTATCATAATATGTCATTTATCCCTCAATGCATGAACATATATATCATGTTACAAGCTAATGAATGTGCTTGTTCTATTCCTTTAACATCATATCACTACTTACCATTAATGTTAAACTTTTAAGTTTAACTTACTTACCATTTTCATGCCTAATAACATAAGTTACCTCACATGTACTAACATATATCAAAAGTTTTCCTTTGTCATGTAACATGTAAAAATCAACATCTCATATACATATGTTAGGCATGGTAAGTCAATTCAATATTCTAAAAAAATCTCTTGTTTCCCTTTTGAATCATATTAAGATTACTTATACCAATTTATTATACCTTTAGCCCAAGAATTTTATATAGAGAGAAACTTAAGTATGCAAGATCGGTACTCCCAAAGTACTAGTCACCGAAGTGACGATAAACATATACACATAAAGTGCCGGTAACATATAGACACATAAGTGTCGGCGTCACATAGACACATAAGTGTCGATATTATATAGACACAAAAGTGTCGGCATCATATAGACACATAAGTGTCGGTAAATATATAGATCTGAAGATCGGTGTGTACTTACACGCAGTCCCAGACCTCTAGACCTCTAATGGCATGCCACTATACTGTAACTCTCTATCATAAACTTGGGCAATAAATCCATATCAATAACTTGTAAATTATCATTTTGTAAATGATTCATATACCAACATTATTCAATAATAACATACCATAATAGAACATAATAGGGTAGTTCATACTCTATCATATACTAACATTTTTCTTTTGCCTGTAAAACATCATATAACTTATACAAAAACCATGTTATCATTTCAATTAAATCAACTAAATAAAATTCTTAAAAGTCTACTAAAATACATTTCAAAACATATAAATGCACTCATCTGGGCCATTTATTAGCTTGCCTCACTAAGCTCTATTCGATCCTTTCTTTCATAGTACCTCAAACCCTCTTTTGATTCGGATCAAACTTCATTAATGACATGAATGTAAACAACAAATTGTTAGATTCAAATCTAACAATTTCTCAAACATGCTATCAAATCTAATTATTCGAATATTCAGAATTTCCAAAATTTCCTTCATTCCTTGAATTGTTCGAAAACTCATTATGGTCCTTAGTGACCAATTTGAACTTCCATTAACCTCTTTCAAGCTTACTAATTAACCTTAGATACAAAATATATCAATTCTCATTTTCTGGCAGATTGCACTACCTTCAAAGAAATATTTCTATAAAATAATTTACAACTCAAAATTCGACTCTGTTTGTTCTGAAAGAAACTAGATTCAATAAGTTTTTCACCCATATAAACTAAAAGCCCGAATTCAACTTGTACGATTTATGGCGAATTTTCAAAGTCAATTACAGAGCTGGAATTCGGAACAGACTGGTGCTCTGTTTTCTGACCTTTCGTCACTTAAAAATTCATATATTTTGACTCAGAACTCGAAATCAGTTTCTGTTTTTTGGAAACGAAACTAGACGAACAAATCTTTACATCGGTATAAAATTCACCATCTAGCCATTCTTGTAAAAATTCAACTAAGTCTATTTGGAATCCAACCAACTGTAATAAAATATTCATAAAATAGTATTTTATGACTTTTCTATGGCTTTTGGATCAGGCTCTAAAATTTCAGTTCGATCTGATTTCTCGATATTCATAAAATACTTCTACTGCGATTTTACCTTTATCGACCTGTCGGATTTATTCCAATAATTCTATATTTCCATATTCGGGAAATCTACAATATCATCTCAAAAAATTTTCCTTTCCTAAGATCTTAGACTGAATTTTCTTAACTCGTTCTATTTTCCCGATACTTATCCAAAATCTTAATAGAATAAAATTTCTCTTAGAATTCCTTTATCGGTAATCCATACGAATATTCTCTACTCTTAATGAGTCCAAAATATCGATCAGAAACACTTTTATGGGACCTTACCGGAGATCACCCATCCTAATATTACCTTGGCCTGAGCACGCTTAATAATTTTATTCGATCCAAATTTGATATCTTTTACTACATCTCAATTCTTAAAACCGATATCAAGGTACTTATTTCGAACCGGTTCACTCTTATACTGAATAAAATTACATATTGGAGAAATTTACACTTTAGTCCCCAAACTTTTCCAAATTTATACTTTAGCCCTAAAACTTTTAAAAATTTACATTTTGGTCACTAGCCAAAATTTTGGGATATTAAAGTCAGAAATCCATAAGATAGAAGCATGCTAACTCCTATATTCAGAGCATTTTTGCATATTTTGGCAGGAATTTACAGAATTAGCAAAGAACAAGTAAATATTTCAATCTACAACTTCGAGATTGAGGAAGTAGATCCAACAAAGATTAGCAAATATTTCAATCACAATTTTGTGAAGCAAAGACATCAACTCATGACTTTCTTTTTTGAAGAAGCAGATCTCAACAAAAATTTTCTGATTGTTTGCACAAGACAGAAAGTGCATTACAATCCTAAAACCTTATGGTCATCAGTAAGTTCTTCGAACATGACATTAAGTCATTCGGGCCATCACCTTCGGGAGTGATGAGAGCATTTAATTGTTTGCATAAGACAAAAAGTGCAGTATAATTCTAAATCCTTCAAGTCATCAGTAAGTTATTCGGGTATGATGTCAAGTCCTTCAGACCAACACCTCCAGAAATGATAAGAAATTTTTGGATGGCATCATAGCAAGACAGTGAGGGAATGGTATCGACAAAGATTGTAACCTTTTGGACCATAAGTTTCAAGAAAAGAAGGAAGTTCAGGTTACCGAGTTGGAAGGCAAGATAGATCAACTTCGAGCTCAAATGAGAAAGATTCAAAGTCACATGTGTTCCAAGCATACAGAAGATCGATCAACAGAAGAAGAGAAACAAGAGATCCTATACGAGTTTCAGACTGAAAGATCGAGACACCATAGCTAGAAAAGCAGTGGCACTAAAGATCTCAGCGTTTCAAGCTAAAAATTGAGGATATTTCATACCACTTCAAGTTGAAATGCTATTAATTGATGACATTTCTTTTTGCAGGTTCAGGTTTTTCCTAGTGAAGAAGATGAATCATCATTTTTAACAAAGAATGAAGAGCTCTTAATAAAAAAAATCGCTCGGCAAAGAATACAGAGCTCCTAACGGGAAGAGTTCGTCCAGCAAAGATATAGCTCCTAATTAAAAGAGTTCTCATAGCAAAGAATGCAAAGTTCATAATGAGGAGAGTTCGTACAGCAAAAAATACAGAGCTCCTAATGGGAAGAGTTCGCTCAGTAAAGACAAAGTTCATAATGAGAAGAGTTCGCCCAGCAAAGAATCTAGAGTTCTAAATGAGAAGATATCGTCAGTTCGTCGCCTTTACAGAGAGGTGGATCAACATTTCCAAGAAAGATTGAGGTGTTTGCTTGTTCGACACCTACGTGAATCAACATTTTTAGCAGTTGATGAGGGTCAACTTTTTTGCAGAGAAAAGTGGATTAGCATTTTAGAAGAACTAGTTCAGACTTTAGTTTAGCCTTGACAAAAAGATTGGGAAGTTCATAATAAGAAGAACTTGTTAAAGCTTTGTAAAGAGGAAGAAAGAGTAAAAGTTCGTAATAGAAAGAACTGGTAGCTTAGAAGACAGCCGGATGATTCAGACAAATTCGTGTCTTTTAAGTCTTTGTCCAATTCTTGTTCCACAACAATAAGCAAAGAGGGACAGATGTAAGACCCAAAATTTATCCGTGTATACCCATATATATATATACTATTTTCCCTATAAATAAAACCAAAATAATAAACCCATGAATAAATAATAAACTCAAATGTTCAATATCCATAAAATGTCCATTTACAGCCAAAATTACCAAAGGCCGAAAGCCCAAGCTCAAATTCTCTTTACATTTGATTTTCCCGCTCTTTTTTATACATATAACTCAACAAAACCAAAATACATCAGATTATCCATTTCCCGCCCAAAATGTCATGTGACAGTCTCCAATAGGTCCAAACTTGAAGCCACGGATCTGTATTTTCTCTCTCATTAGCTAGATACAATTATCGATGATGTCATGGTTTGACCACCTATAAAAGGAAAAAGAGAGAAAATGTCAAGCAATAATAATCCTCATTATTACCAAAATTAAAAATATAATTAAAAAAGAGAGAGAAATTACCTGGGAGTTGAACCACTGAATACGAAGCATCACCGAGAAGCTAAACGGGCGCTGGAAGAGTTCATCAATCGCCAGAATAGAAGGCCAGAACCGCCGTAGACATTACTCGAAGGTAAATACTTCCCAAATCCTTTAATTTCTTGCAAAAACATAGAAATAAGAGAGATTGGAGTTAATTATATAAAATAGAAACCAAATGCAAAAGAGAAATGGAGGCCGAAATTTTATCTGTGGAGGCCGGTGTTTGAGCAGTGGCGGAGTCGAAGAGGGTCAGGGTTTTGAGTTGTTAGGCTAAGTGGTTGAAGACGGATGGTTCTATCGAATCGGGCTTAGATCTATGTTTAGGGATAAAAATCAGAGATTTTTGCTTCGGGAAGTGGTGGCTGGAAATTGCTTAATGGTGGTCGAAAGTCGCTCGACGGTGATCGAAAATTGCTCGACGGTAGCTAGAAATTGCTTCACGACCGCCAGAACGGGATTAAAGATGATCGGAGTTTTAGACGGCGGTCGACGAACCGTTGAAGGTGACCAGAGAATGGCAGCTGAGGATCATACGGCAGAGTACGTGGCGATTTAGCACCAATGTTCTTTATGTTCTTCGTGTTCATCGAAGAACATGAAGAACACCAACTGAAATTGATGGATTTTGATCCATTTCGTTGGTATTTTCTGGGCACAGGGTGTTAGTGGGCAGAAAGAATTGAGAGGAAAGAGGGTAAAGAGAGAGAAATATTGTTACGGCCGATTTTAATTCGGTTTGCCCCTCTTATAGATAAGTCAAAACGGTGCCGTTTTGACACCGGGTCAAGGGAAAAATCCTTGTTTTTTTTAATGTGTCGGGTAAGGATCCACGCATTTTGGAGTATGGATTAATTGGGATTTTAGTCCCTGGAGCTTTGAGTTGTATGTAGTTTCGTCCTTAAATTCAATAAAATCAAAATTAAAGTTTTTTTTCAATTTAGTCATGTTCTTTAATTATTTAATTTAATTTAATTGTTTAATTTATATGATTAATGCATAATTTTAAAAATTGCATATAGGATTATTTGTTAGGTGACTAATTCACTTAGATTTAATTATCAATTGTTAGAGCCTTAGACTTTTAGGTTCTTAATTAGTTTTCATAATTAATTAAGAGAGATAATTGTAGCAAATTAATGAGTATTAAGTGAAAGCTTTGAAGTTCCAAATTTGGGTGATGTTCCATTGCAAGCAATGGGGTGTTGTCCAACATGGGCTTTTAGGTAGAATACTTAGTATTCATTAAAAACTTAGAAATTTATAAATAATCTAGCTAATTAATTAGAGCCTTAATTAGGACTAGAAATCAAACAATTAGATTAATCAATTGAATTAAGAATATTAGATAAATTTTGGGTTTAAATATTGATGGTGCTCAAGCAATTGGGTGTTATCTCATGTAAGCCTTTAAATTAAATAATATTCATAGAATTAAATAATACATGATTAATTAGAACCTTTTTAAGCTGGAACTTAAAATAAACAAGACAATAATTGATCACGCATTAAAAACATTTTATGTTGGAATATATTTTTTTGAATATGAATGTGATGCCTCAAATATGTAAGGGTGCTTTTAATCTCATATTCATATAAAAATGTATTTTCTTATAAAAGAAATATCTTCATTTGGAATTTAAATCCAGTTAATAATTAATGGTTAAATTAAATTCAAAAATGTCAATATGCCACGTAAAATTAAAGGTACCGATAACGGGCGTTTGTGGGGTGCCAACCTTTCCCCACAAGTAACCGACTCCCGAACCTAAATTTAAAAAGAACGAATCTCTGGTTATCTTTATAGTGCCTGGTCTATCAAAGTGACCGGTGGCGACTCCAGTCTTTTCAAAATCAAATTAAAACGAAAAAAAAAACCTAATTTCAAATATTAATCGTCAAGCTACTTTTACCCGATTTAAAAATAGTTTCGACAAAACTCATAGCCCATTCCATCACCCAATAGAATTATTCGGATCGAGTGATGAAATCCTTTAAAGATTAAATTTGAAACCTCTACAAAAAAAAAAAAGAGTAAACAGAGAAAATCCTAATCTAATGAAATTTGAATTTATCTATTTATTTGCATGAACTGATAAACCATACATAGAGAACTGAATCACCTAATGTTGTTGAAGGGAGATGACACAAATTGTTCATAAATTGGAAAGGTAAAACAATTATTCAGGAAACCTTAACATATAAGATACAAAAAAAAAATTCTTGCAAAACAAGTTAGCATCCAGAACATGCATATAACATATATCGTTTTTAACATTTGTGACGCCTCAACTGACAAAAAACACACAGTTTCAACTCTAAACACAGACGGTGGGCTGATCCAACTCGAAAAACATGTCGTGTCGAATGAACGACAGTGAAAAGCTGCCAGTGTCACCTCTGCTTCGAATGAGCCACCTGAAGGCCCTGATATACAAAAACAGTTAAAATAGTCTACAACCCATTCAAGCTTTTCCCTGCAACTATTAACCTTTGTAAATGAGCATCTGAGATAATTACTTTTTTCATCCTCCCACTATCTAAACTTGCTTATAAGCTTTTTGACATTTCATTATCCGAACAACAGTTCCGACTACTACGAGCATACTCTGGCTCTTTGCCTCTCCTGCTCTTCAGGCACGACAACGGATGATGACATTTCTCTTTCTGCTAAACATCTCTTGTATGGCACAAACCCCTTACTAAATTTCTGGGGAGACATTTTTCCCTCGGGACGAGGATGTTGGCTTTTGGAATCAACGGAATCTGAATTCTTCCTATTTACTGATTCACTAACTGAGCCAGTATTTGAACCACTACAGGATCTGTCATTTAGAATGTCCTCCTCTCTCATCCTCTCTTCAACACCAGAATCTGTGTGGATTCGATCAAATGAAGTAATGTTACAGAAGGGTAGACCTTGGTAAAAACCCCACCATGGAAGAGGGGCATCATTGGTGGATTCTACAGTGTCATTTTTATCTGGGTTGAATTCCATGTAAGGATATATATTAGGTATGGATGGGACAGCACTCCAGTTATTAATAACTGTACCTAGTGACAAGCTTGTGTCTACGCATGTTGTCGGTAATGCCGGAACAAGCATCTTACTATCCTCTTGAGCAGTCTTAGATGTTTGTGACTCTATATTTTTTGCACCTACGGA
The DNA here is from genome assembly GCA_019671005.1 of Hibiscus mutabilis. Taxonomy (NCBI): domain Eukaryota; kingdom Viridiplantae; phylum Streptophyta; class Magnoliopsida; order Malvales; family Malvaceae; genus Hibiscus; species Hibiscus mutabilis. Next base: position 41,159,370 of record CM033737.1, read on the forward strand.
AGGTTTAGAGGAATCTTTCACCTTAACTGTTTTCCCGAAAAGCTTAATACTAGTGACGGAAACTGGTGCTGCATCACCTTTAGCACATACAAAGTCCTTGAAATCCGCTTTGAGATTCTGGATAATACATGAAAGAAAAATAAATTAGAGTCATAAAGGTCGGCAATAGTTCTTTACAAAATAAAAGCAGAGATTTAAGGCTATAATTTTACCATGGACAAAATGTTTTCCACGTCTGAAAGACCAAATGCTTTCACGGATGAAAAAGAAGCTTTCTCTTGCTCAGTAGATAAGTTAGAGGTGGCATGGTCAGTTTCCTTTTCAGTAGGGGATGTATTGATTGACTGCAGATTCGTAGTACAAGAACTTGGGGAAGAACATCCCTTTTGTTGCTCCATGGCAGAAGACCACATTGCATCGGATAAAACTGACGTGGGTGATTTGTTATCTTGTTCTCTGAAAAATTGGTTGGGGGATGGCGATCTCTCTGGTTGAGCTGATGGTGATTTTCCTTTGATTGAATCAACAGATTTGCGGGGATATGGATGTACTGGTTTTCTTTTTGGACGAGGAGGCGGTATCTCAATTGGTTTAATGGAACCCTCAAAGCCAATATTCGAAACTCGGACAACCTAAATCCACAATAAAAAAAGCACGCATATCAGGAACAAACTCAGTAGAAAAACCTGCCTAAGAGTGTCTACACGTTGCAAGGTAATAGAATATGCAATACATTTTCTTAATCAAGGAATTCTTGCAACGGACATAAAGCAATTAACCTTAGAAAAAAACTTTTGAGCATGGCTTCGAATTTGAACTGCAGATTTGGTGCCTACACGTTCTGCGTGAAAACAAGAGTAACTTAAACAGTTCAAACCATAGTCGTGGCAAAAAGTAAATGAATTCACCCCATTGTGCACTTACCTTCTATTTGGCGCCAGCCGCGACCATACAGCTTTAAAGCTTCAAGGAACTTCTGATGCTCTTCCTCAGTCCATTTCTCCCTCTGTTTGGTTATAGTATAGGGTTTCCTAGCCTATTTTACGGGAAAGAAATAAACTTGAGCATAGTTGCTAAAAGATTAACAATAACATATTGGGACCTGTCTTGAAAGGAAAGTATAATTAACAGGCAACATGAAGAAAGGAACCTTAGGTGTATGGTCATGATTAAAAGTGTGTAACTCCTGCAACTGGTTCAATGTTTCCGATTGAGAGCTGCCATTGGAACAGCATATAGCATATTTATGAGTATTGGGAGATGTTGCATCTTTAATTTGGTCCTACATCAGAATTTCCAGTAGCTATTAAATAACAAGAAAACAGTATTCACAATATGAATCCCAATGTCTCACTTTCAAATAACAACTGTTTATGTTAAAACCTATGATAATTCACATTGAACCCTATTCACCTCCACAAAGATAGATTTACACATAAGAAATAAACACACCACTTAGAAGAAAAAGAAGAGCATGTGATTCCAAAAATTACAACATATCCATAAAACACGGAGCATTTCTGAAGTAATGAAATCCTAGAGATGACAATTGAAGAGGTGGCAAATTTGGACCTAAGCTGGCTAAAAGAAATGTATTTGAACTCCATTCTGAAAGAGCTTCAATGGCCAAATCTATCTAGTATGGAAAAGATAAAAGAGGACAATCCAGTTATTCGAAATCATCCAAGCGTACAGAATACCAAGCAAATCAACTTAAACTAGCGGCAATCACTGCAAAATGCAAATTGTACCGGTTTATCTTTAAAAAAACAAAAACCTATTTGAAATTAAGAAACCAGAGTCCATAACAGCAACACAGTGCAAGTATAAGCCGCCTAAACAGCGCACAATAGGTTGGTACCTGTGTAGCCATCACCAGAAATGGATTTTGCTTCAAATCTTGCGGAGTCAATACTAGAATAACTCCTGCAATTCCCGCGGAAACCAAAACCACTCTTTAGAACATCTAATCTCTCTAAAAATACCAACAACAATCCTGAATAATTCATAGTTATAATCCAACTATTTCAACCACCATTCCGATTTTATTCTTCAAAAGTCCAAATGAAAAGGCAAAAACAAACATAACTTCATTCCTATTCAATGAACAGTAATTCACACAAAATCAAACAACTAAAGTATTATCCGCAGAAGGAAACAGATCAGCGAATCACAGACTTACCGGAATAAAAGCGAGATTTCGAAAACTGCTTAGAGAAAAAGAGAGATTAAAACAGTGGTAAAGGAAGAAGAGCAGAGAAGAAGAATAACAGACGAAGAAGGAAAATGGGGGAAACAGTGGTTCGCGTATAAAAGCAGGGAAGGGTACCACGTCGGATACAAATTTCTGACATTTTTCCCATTATTTCTTTCCATGGAAAATTCGAGAAGGAGTCTTGTGGCTGAGAACGCTCGGGTCCCACTCTTAACACGTGGCGTGTTTTGGTTTGTGATTTCTTTTTTATTAATTAAAAAATGTGGGTTTATTTTGTGGAGCATATTGAGTGCTGGTGAATGGATAAATGATATAAGATTTAGGCGTTTTTCCAGATATCTTGTCATTTTTATTACCACGCGCGATTCCATCACTCTCCCGCCTCTTTCGTCTCTGTGACCGCATGTCCCACTGAAGAGAGCGCGTGGGATATATCGAAGGAGAGAGGGGGGAGACAAAGGCGTCTGGCCACGTGACGTAAAAGGAAAAGTAAGGTCTTTGATGAGCTGAAGTGGGGTCCACCATTCCTCCTATGCGCTTTTTTGCCACATCAGCTCCTTCTTTACGATAACGCCACGCGTATTAACCACAACCAATACCGTCCATGTAATTGTTTTTTATTAAATGATTATTATTTTAAAGTATAATAGATATTATTCAATTTCCTTTCTTATTAAAGATATTATTAAATTTCTGATAACATCAAGGCAATTAAAATATTATAGGATCATGGCTTAAGCATGTTTTGAGTTTGAGATTTTTATATATGTAGAAAAATTTTTGTTAATAGACTCACTCATCAAAGTCATGTGCACGACGCGAGTCAATCTGAATTAGTCATGATAAAGTATGAGTGAATTTAAGTAGACTCAACTGGGGTCAATTGACCCCACTTGGGTTATAGAAAATCTTTGTAAGAATATAAAAGTCTAAGGAGAGGAGGAAATCATATATATTTGAACCTACTTGACTCTATTTAGTTCATTTAACTTTAATTTTTTACTTTTTTAAACTCACTTGATACGAAATTTAGATTTGCTATTAGGATAAAACCCTGAAAATCGGGGGTGAAACCAAAAAAATAATTATATAACAATTTGTTTTAGTATAGACAATGTCTTGAGATAAAGTGCTTACGAATGTAGTAGTGTTAGAATTATGATGGGAGAATTTTACAGTTCTTATGATCATGTACGGATCGAGGAATATTACAGAAAGTCAGAAATCATTGTTGTTTTGAACAAAGTTAAATTCTTATATATTTTTAAAAATTTTAGTTATATTTTATATTGATAATCTAATTTTAAATTTTTAAAAATTTTAAATTCTCACGTAGTTTTATCAAATATAAAAATTTGTATCCCTAATATAAAATTTTATGTTCATCCATGCTTATGATCCTATTCGACTGGATGACATTAGTTTATGCTTAGATTGTTATAAATAGTTGATGACGTCCAAGACCAATTAAAAAACAAGGCTTAAGTATTAAAAATATCTGTAAAATAATTTAAAAAAGCTATTGGGACATTGCTAAGGAAGTTGGATCAATTAAGTCATTATTCTGAAAATCTTAATCAATTATCCCCAGTAATTAAAAAAATGTTGGCCATAATAGATGTTAACACATGACATATGGTATTATTCTATTGGTCAAAATTATTTTTCTATAAAAAATTATATATTTTAAAATATTTTAAAATTATAAAAAAAACAAAAAACAGGAAAGATACTAAAAGATCTAACTTTTGTTTAATTGTAAATAAATCAATCCTAAACACTATTTTATCAGCATTGTTAGGGAGCTAAACAAACATTAAAGTTGATTGTTAGGTACTAATACCTTTTTAAACCGACCTAATTATCAAATCAGTGCAAATATTCTTTTTTATATAAAATTATTTCTTTTTTTGAATAGATATAAAATTATTTCTTTTATTTTGAGAATATATATAACGCTATAAAATTATTATTTTTTGTTGCATAAATCTAATTCAAAAACCTAACCTTACTTCTGTCTTACCAAAGTCTCGTTAATGTATATTTTGAGTATGTTGAGTTTTAAGGCTTGTTTGAAACATAAATGCTTAAATTACTTATTTATTTAAGTGTTTTAATTTTTTTTAATTAAAACAAGTGTCTAACGTTTTATTTCGTTATTATATTAAGATTAAAATATTACATCCATTAAAAATATGTCACTCAATGAATATATGACATATAGACCGTGGTCTGATTATTAATTTCCTTTAATTTTTTTAAAAATACTAAAATTATTTATTTATTATTACTAGTATGAATACGTCTTTTATTATTACATATGAGTCAGTGATTGACGGTCCAGAGAATAATTGACACGTGGTGCTGAAAACTCCTTACGTGGGGTGCAACTATGTATATGATTGGCCCAACCCCAAGGCCAATGGCCAACCCTTTTATATTCAGAAATAGAAGACGGAGAAGATAAATTTATGTTCTCAAATAATGAAATATTAGAACTGAATAAATAAATAAATAAATTTTGACATACAAGCCATATAAACTTTAATTTACACGTATCTTTTAATTTTAGGGGTTAAAGTTTTAATTTAAGGTTTAAGGTTTAGGAATTTAGGTTGTAGAACTTAAAATTTAAGTTTAGTATTTAGAATTTAGTGTATAGGGTTTAAAGTTTATGGTTTAGTATTTTATGGTTAGTGTTAAAAATTTAAAATTTTATAGCGTAAATACACATAATTGTGTGAAATTAATTTTATATAGTTTGTATATTAAAATTTTACCCGTAAATAAATAAATAAGTAGAAAACTCGAGAGCCACAAGCTGGAGAGAGATTCATGACACAGTTAGATCAAATAAACAAGATGAGTGCTGTTATCCGCCACGTGGCCCCTTGCCTTCTATTCCTCTGCTCCAAAACCTAAAATGTCAGCTGAAACGGGAAAAACAATACTAACTATCAGTTACTTTAATAATATCCGACGATAGATTTTTAAATAAGATTAAATTTTTAATTTTAATATTATTATTTTAATAAAGTAAGTTAGATTTGAATAGAATTTTTTTTTATCTTTTTTAGTGTACTTAGACATGTTTCAGTATTAAAAAATTGAATTTATAGTTAAAGTTTTTGGGTTTAAGATTTAGTTTATAAAGTTTAATTTTTAAGATTTATAGTTTAAAATTTAAAATTTAAGATTAAAGTATAAAATTTAATTTTTAATATCGAACAGGTATATGAACACTAGAGTGAAATAAAATGATTTTTGCTTGTTAAATTAAGAAGATCGTCTCTGTAATAAATTTTTACGATACTTGGTATAGATTATTTGTCTATTAGACTAGACAATGATGGTAGTATAAAAAAACCTAATGATAATAATTTTTTATTTTCAACAATTTAAAAAATAGATGTAATAGTTATTTTTTTTAATAGTGATGATGTATATTATGGAGGTTATAATTATTTTTTGTTGCACATATAACTCTTCTTTGCAACTACTCACATGGGATCCTTCACCCGAGACTCTTCTCTCCGCAATTTGTTTTTAGATTTTTTGGCAAGTGAGTTTCACACACTATCCGTCGCATCTCACCCAACCTATTATTTTTTTTTTTATAACTTCAAAATTTAAAAATAAACCATTCGATACGTAACACTTTATGATTTTCGTATTCAGATCAGCTCAGATATTTTTAAGATTTTGAGCAAAAAATTAAAACTAAGTTTTTATAGAACGAAAATATATTTTATTATTTTAAATAATTAATTTTATATTTTATTAATAAATTATAGAAACATTATTAAAATGTATTATACATATTATTTTATATTATTTATTAAGAAAACACTATAAATATAATTAAAAATGGGACAACCACTAACTTATTAGATTATCACTTGAAAAATATGTGAAGTTATGAAGGTAGAAAGTAAGGGCCCTAAATGGTCGCTCATAGTGCTCCCCCTTGCCAGACGTCATTGTTCGTACATACATACATAGGGTTAGGATCCACTTACACACTATAAGACTATGCGTTTTACACGTTTTTTGGATGACTGAGATTAACTCCTTACTCTCTTTTTTTCAAGTAATAATCTTCACATATCATATTGTTAATCTCAGCAACTTAAAAACTCTTACACTAATTCAACCATCTTCTCATTTCTTCTCCGGTTACCTAATTCTTCGAATCTCCATCTTATCCTAAAGAGAGTGACCTACCGTCTCTACCACCATACATTCTACAATTTTGACAAAAATATCACAAAATAGTTTTTTTTTTGGTATTATTTTGGCATATAACATATGGTCGTTGTGTGTAGCTCGTGAGTCGGAGGTAAGATGGTAAGGTCAAAATGAAATGATATTTATATTAAAGTTTATTATTGTTGAAAGTTGTCGCAACTTGCAAGTAGATACGATCTGTGCATTCATAGTCACATGCGATCAAAGGCATGGGCTAGTGTTATTAAAAAAAAGAGAGGGAAATTTGAGAGCCATGATTTTGATACTCTGCAGATCCGCGTGGTTTGAGGCAGAAAGAGTGGGAGAACCGGGCGGCGAGCATAGGCCTCTAGTTCTCCCCCTTCGCCCATACTCCCTTCACATGCCTTGCATTGCTTCTACTCTACTTTTCTAGTTTGTAGTTACTTCCCTCACGCTCTCTCTCCTCTCCACCATTCTCATAAGTTAATACTTTTGTATTATTAGAATAGTAGATGAGACGAGACAGATCGTGACTAGTTTGTATATATTCGAATCACATGGCCCTGCATGCATGCATTTTTAGGGATTATATATTAAATTAAATCGAATTTTAATTTTGCTTGGTAAATACATACAAACCCTTAGGTACCGATTTTTTGGCGTGGTGGGGGTGCGAACCCTTCCCCACTAGTAATCGACTCCCGAACCCAATGAATTTTTAGTTTACTTTTTCGGTATTCGGTTTACCTTACCCAAATGACCGGTGGCGACTCCAAGTCTTATTTTCAAATACGAGCTGTTTCCAAATTCCCCTTAAAATAAATTTTTTAAAGCGAGGAAACATTTTCGGATTTATTAGTCGCTACACATGATCACATTGGAAAAGAAACCAAAAGAAAGAAAAGCAGCAGAACAACTACATTCCAATCCCATTTAAGTGTTTTCTTCAGGGGTCCCCATCCAAAGTCGGGTTCCATGCTAATTTGGAAAATAAAGAGAGCAGATGGTGCAGACTGAAATTGATTGGTTCTATAGCAATATTTGAATTGAAAATAAGAGTGAAGAGAGAAATGGTTGAAAGGAGCCTTTGAGTTGGACAAATCTGGTGAGTAGAACTAAAACATGGATGGATTTATTAAAAAATGAGTGAATTTATCCTATATGTCATGTGTCAGGTAATAGTTGAAGGAAAATCAATGGAAATTCCACTAGTTTTTAAGGACCAGAGAAGTTCCTAGCCTGAGGTCTCTCCCACTATTAGTAGCAATATGCTAGAGTCACTTGTTTCTTGTGGAATCCCAAATCCATGCCACCTGAGAAACATCCTCATGATGCAAGTGTTGCAAGTTGCAACCTCAACAAGGATTGGTAAGAAAACATAAGGCTTGCTTGCTTTAGAGTCGGAGCACTCCATCCTTGAATCACCGGAACAACTTAAAGGACAGAAAACCAGCATTTTTCAAAACCTCATAATCCCCAACACTCTTGAAATCAAGCATAGAGTAGAGGGTCTTCTTTCTCAATGGCCTTTCCATCTTTACTCCACCATTAAGAATATATCACTGCACATCTACCCCCCGCTGCTTTTTGAGTAAAGCATTCAAGAGAGTAGTCTTTTCTTGTCAAACATGACCCTCAAATTACATCTATCTGGAAAGTCTTGTATTTATTAATAATTGAAGTAAAATGCTACTTAGGTCCTATTAGCTAAGGCATGAGGGGGGAGGCAAAATTGAGCTATCTGATTCTTGAAACTAAAATGGGACTAATATTTCCTTTTCTATCTCATAGAACTTATGTAAGATGACATCTCTTTTCTATTTAATGAAACTTATGTATACTGACATTAGAGATAGATGAGATACAATGATCTACGTGACACCCGAGTACTTAAACTGAACACCTGAAGTGACCCACTGAGTCCCTTATTAGGAAATTTGCAGGGGGCACAATTGAGCTATCTGAGGATTCTTGAAACTAAAATGTGACTAATATTTCCCTTTCTATCTCATGAAACTTGTGTGAAATGGCATTCCTTTTCAATTTAATGGAACTTATGTAAACTGACATTAGAAACAGATGAGATACAATGATCTACCTGACACTCGGGTACCGTATACTGAACTCCCCAAGTGACCTTTTCTAGGAAGTTTACAGATTTTCGCACAGTGGTATGCCAACAGCTAATCTTGCAATGAATTTTCCAACAAACTTACTATCCTCAATAACTAATTAATGGATAAAAGCAGGTCATTCCCTTTTCCTTACCTCCCAACTAGTTTCGAATAATGAATTACGGGGTGAGAAGTACCCAATACTGTCTGGTTGAGTTAGACAAGCCCCCTGTCACAGCTTTGTACTATCAAAAGAATCTACAACACCAAAGCTTTCTTTCACCAGACATCACAGCTAAAAGCAAATGGAATAAACAAGAGAATTCTACAAGAAAGTAAAATTGCCAGACTCCCTTGATCATTTAAGCATAAATCATGTATATATCTTCATAAATTGTTTACAAAGATAGGATCATCCGATTTCAGTCGGACATCGAAAATTCATCTCTAAATAGTACTGAATTGTTACAAGTTATGCAACTTTACTGACCTGGAAACCAGTCTCACAAAAGCATCCATATCTATCAGAATCAGAAGAATCACTCAAATCAGAATCTAATTCTTCTTGATCCTCATCATCATCATCGCTGTTTCCAGTTAGCGCAAATCTCTCTCATCAATTCATCATCACTCTCCTCATGCTTCCCCGCCAACTTCCTCTTCAGAATCCCTTCGAAGATTGAAGGTATAGCATCATCATCTCCATCAAAGAACTTCTGTATTCGCATCTTTAGTTCTGCAATAACGGAATCTAGAAGATATTACTATTCTAAAATAGCTAGTGTATTAAACAGGGACTTAAGATTGGACATTGTTTTCTGTGAGAGGCGTGGTATGGAATAATCAATGACTGCTCATATACTCTAGCTTGTTTCTCAATAAAATGACTTTTTATTTATATGTATTATGTACTTTATGTTATTAAGTATATCTTGGGTAAACTGCCTTTTTAGGCACTAAAACTATGTGGAAAGATTTTTTTAGTAAAACATAAATTGGGTTTGAAGGAGATGGAACCTGAGATAACACTTGACCACTGCACAAGCAAAATAATTGTTATGTACGAAAGAACTCCGTCAGGATTTTCAACATAGAATGAACACAAGAAGTTTAGCCAACAAGTTTAATCATGTAAATATAACATACAATAATCCATCACTGTTGCATTCAGATTTGACAAAAGGATTCCTAGTACTTGGGCTTCGTTTCACACAACTCTTTTTAGGCGGTTTGAGTGAGAACGGTTGTTTGGAGATAAGCTGAAAATTTTAGCTTTTTCGAAACATCTGTTTGCAGTTAAACCAGGCACCTAAACGCCCGTTTGAAGCGTAAAGATTGATCGTTCAGCAGTCAAAAGCTTGGTGGAAAAATTATGCCCAAAGGGCCCTTAGGTTGGAGTAAAAGTCCTTGCCAAGGACGGACCGCAAGACTTTATGTTAGGGGGCAGGACGGACATAAGATTTTATGTTAGGGGACAGATTTATAAAATTTTAGTAGATGAGAATAGATTTTTAATAAGAATACATAGAAAAATTTTAAATCATATATGAATTTCAAATTTTTAGAAGGTAATCACTGCTTCCAGCCCTCGGTCCATCCCTGGTACTTATTTCACCTAAATAACGAGCATGAATCAAATGACATTGAAATGACTTGAGATATCTTTGCAACTCAAAATTTGAGAATCAACAACCAATCAAATTGTATTTTTGGGGTTCGGTGTAAAAGATGTTGCCCCTACATCCCAATGAATCTATGCTTCTCCTCAAAACATACAAGAGTTTCCCACTTTGATTCATCATTAAACGCAAAATCAGTCACTCTGTACCTCACAACAGCTACAATGGAGCTCTCGTTGCTAAAAATCAAACACAACAACACTCATCTTCTACACCATTTATCATCCAAGACGACTTCGGACTTGGGTTTTTGATGCATTTCTTCTTCTTCTTCTTCTAATTTAAAATTTAGGTTAATTTTTTGAATTTGGGTCTAGGAAGGGGCGCTGCTCAAAGGCATCCGTCGAAAGGAGTAGTAAAGCTACGATTAAACGATTGTATTTTATTTTTTCCAATAAAATTTTAGAAAAATCTCATTAAAAAAGAAGATAAACGATTGCGTCAAAATGAGATTTTATGCATTTTATTTTTAAAAGAGTCAATTCTCCGTATCACACTAAGCTTTCGTGACCCAACAAGCGAATATTAACAAATTGAGTGACCATTTTATTACTTTTTGATAACGTTAACGACCTCTATGTAACTTTTAAAATCTCATCGGTGAAAATTTTTTGTCCAAACTTTAGTGACATTTACATAGATTATCTAAAATTATATTTTATATTAAATTGTGTTTGATGCAAGATTCTTTATATTGTAAAATTAAATTTATTAATTTTCTTTTACATATTTTGTTTTCATAATTGCACATATTATCATTTAATTAAGTTTTGAAATTTAATTAATATTTTTATATTTGTATATAAATTAGAACCAAATTGATATGATGTGTAAATAGTGAAGATCAAATGTGTTATTATTAAAATTATGATTAAATTGATATAATGTGTAAATATAAGGATTATTGACGGATTTACACTTAAAAGTAGGGGTCAATTGACCCCACTTGATTTGTTGGGGTATGCGATTTTTAAAGAGTTAATATAAAATTTTTCATAGGAAATATTAGAACTGAGCTCACTTATTTATTGAGGTATGAGGTTAACAATACTTATTATAGTGGTATGAGAATATTTCATACCTCATACTCCACTCTAACCCATTATATAAAAACCTTGACTCTACCACGGATAAAGATTAAATGTGTTATTATATAAATTTACACAATTTTTACGTCAACAATCCCGTTAGCGAGTTAACGTTGTCGGTGACTTGATTGATACTAAAATAAAATATAAATGACCTAATTGACAAAATGTTTAACTCAATGATTAAAATAAAATTGAGCCGATAGTTTAGTGGCCTTGGTGTTAGTTTAACAAAATAAATATTGGGTAAAAACAAGAAATTAGAACCCCCTCCGGCGCTGTCTGTATTTTGTTTGTTCTTCAATATTTTTTTCCCTTTGATCCCTGTGAGCTTGGTTCGCCATTTTTTCCTTCGTAATTTCATGGGGGTTACCAAAAGAAAGAGAGGCCGGAAACCCCAAAGCCCTACACCCTCCAATCCCCCTCCTTCCTCCGACGATGTCTTCTCCATCACTAACATCGAAATCATCCCCTCCTCCTCCGCCGCCCCTCCTCCTCCCCTCTCCCTTCCCAACGGAGGGAATGAAGGAGGGGAGTTGGGAGGCAGGGCGTTGCCGGCAATGGATGCGGTGGTCAAGGTGTTCTGCGTTCACACGGAGCCCAATTTCTCGTTGCCTTGGCAGAGAAAAAGGCAGTATAGTTCTAGTAGTAGCGGGTTCCTGATCGGAGGGAGAAGAGTTTTGACAAATGCGCATTCCGTCGAACATTATACTCAGGTTAAAGTTAAGAAACGTGGGTCTGATACTAAGTACTTGGCCACTGTTCTTTCTATTGGAACCGAATGTGATATTGGTATGTTAACTTCTTTCATATGATATATGACCAATGCATAATAGGAAATTGTAGTTAATCAAACAAATCATATGTTGAAAATGAATACCATGTTTACAATGTTATGATTAGCTATTGCTAAATAGTATCATTACCCTGAAGTTATCTTGTCATTGCAAAAACTAAAGAGTAATTTCCATGTATGTATTATGTGGAAAGAATATTGCTAATTGCATCAAGCAGAGGGTTTGCAATGACATCTTTTGCCCATAGGGGTGAAGCTTGTAGCATTGGCTGTTTGTTAAGTAAGTTTCTTGGGGTGTAAGGATTGCACTCTCTATTTTTCTCACAATTTTTTAGAGATAAGAGTTTGTTGTTTCTGATAGAGTGTCAGCATTCTGCGTTGGCATCATCATATGCGTTGAGTACTTAATTTAAATTATTTTGGAGGCTATGCTTGGTTAAGTAGCAAGAGGGTTGATGAAAAGTCTGTATACAGTACAAGATTAGGAGAAGAAAAATTCTATGTTCTAACCATTCATAGTGTCAAGTCTGAACTGATGTTGAAGAGAGAAGTGCTTAGACATTAGTCAGTATGATGTGAAAGTAAAAGACATTCTAGAGGGTGTCTTCATGATTTCAGATGATAGCTTTCCTTTTTCTATTTGGTCGAATGCATGATTTGGTTTATGTGGTGAAGCAGCAATGCTTACAGTTGATGATGATGAGTTCTGGGAAGGTGTGCCACCAGTGGAATTTGGAGACTTGCCTGCTCTTCAAGATGCTGTAACTGTTGTTGGTTACCCTATCGGGGGAGACACCATTTCTGTAACAAGTGGAGTTGTATCACGGATAGAAATCCTGTCTTATGTTCATGGGTCGACTGAGCTCCTAGGCTTACAGGTTACATGATTAATTTTCTAGCATTTGTTTCTACGTGATTGCAAACCTCATAAGATTTCTCATGTTATGTATTCTGCACTATTCTTTGCAGATAGATGCTGCTATAAATTCTGGAAACTCCGGTGGGCCTGCCTTCAATGATAAAGGCAGTTGTGTGGGAATTGCATTTCAGTCTCTCAAACACGAAGATGCAGAAAATATAGGGTATGTGATACCGACGCCAGTTATCCAGCATTTTATCCAAGACTATGAGAAGAATGAAGCCTATACTGGTAATTTAGTTTGGGTCTTTCAAATAATAGTTTTTATTAATGAATTGTTGAACTTTTTTTTTATTGTGTGATGCAAGTCCTATTTGCTTCATTGTGATTAAAGTTTCATGATCTCACTTATCTCATGCCAGGATTCCCGATTTTGGGATTTGAGTGGCAGAAAATGGAAAATCCTGATTTGCGTAAAGCAATGGGCATGAAACCTGATCAGAAAGGTGTTCGAATCAGAAGGGTTGATCCCACTTCTCCGGAGTCTGGTGTTTTGAAGTCATCAGATATTGTGCTCAGCTTTGATGGGGTTGATATTGCCAATGATGGAACAGGTAAGTTGTTCTTTTTTTATACAATAATACATATACACACAGACTTGTACAATATTTAGTCTGAGAGAAATCAATTCACATATTCCCTGCGTTTGCTGATTGAAATTATTATGCACAAACTTCTTATGTTGTATATTATAAGAGTGAATGTTTGTTGTCATGAACACTGATTATTACTCTATTATTAGAGCAATTCCTTGTTATCATAAAAGCCAACTGGTTCTACTTCTTGAACTAAACAAGTTCGTGTACTTTACCTGGAAAATACTTGCAGTAAGTTTATTTATCATTACTT